>CM046806.1:7115541-7263041 GCA_025617405.1 Perca schrenkii
AGCCTGTCAGCGGAAAAACAAGCATTTTTGTGAATGTAAATACAAGCTGCACAATTGCCCCATTAACTTAGATTGTAGCTTGTTTCGCCGCTGCCAACTGCAGCGATCTCGCTTAATACTGGAGACACAAAAACATAGAAAAACTAGGGTCCAGGTTGAAAAAAACGGTAGTTACCCTTTAAGTACTTAATTCTATAAGCTATCTTTGTTTATCCTATCACAATTAATGCATTCATGTGCGTCAAGGAGAAGATGTGTTTCATTACAACTGTAAATACTGTTGGGTAAGTTATCTTGAAGTTCAGTGGAATGAAAGTAGACATTTGAAAGCCTCTGAATTTAACCACTTAACATCAAGTGTTAAAAGTCCCCAATTTATGAATAATTTTAAACATGTTATGTCTATGTTTCTTTGCAGAGGCCATATGTTCAGTGAACCAAAGTCGGCTACATCAAAAGTCAGCTGTCAACAACGCGTCACCAACTGGGAAAGTCTGTTAGATCTAAGTTAAATCTAGTCCCAGTTTCCCACCTCTGATTCCTACAGAAAGTGACGTTAATGGTGACGTTTTCACTGGGAAAAATGTTTTTCCGATGTCCGTGAACGTACGTTTAACGCTTCTGCATGGGGAAGGAACCGCCCCCTTCAGGTGCAATCAATCAGCCCAATCAGAGGCTATATATACTGCCTTCCTCCCTTTGGTAACCATGATGTGTCCGTCCTCTGAGTTGATGTCCTTATGGTTTTTTCGATTGTCCTTAACGCACGCAATTTATGTCCATGTTTTGATTTCATGTTAGTTTTTGTTATCTCGTTGCAGAGAAAAAACACGCACATACGCTGACTGAGGCACGCAAAGAATCCGAATATATGAATTATAATAAATAAAATGACTAAATGCTCTGCTTTAACTGCCAATCAGCTGACTGCGTCTCATTCATGCTGACATCGATTAAGTTCCCTCTCCATGTGTTTGCCTACATCAAGTTTGCCCCTTTTATTTCCATTCAGCGTTTGGATTGCAGTGAGTGAAATATTCAAAACTAAGACACCAAATGAAAATATTGTAGATGTGTTGTGCCTCTTTTTTATTTTTTTTTTATTTTTTTGCACACTCCCTCAAAGTTCAGTCTGACATGTGGTATCACTGGAAACTTTGGGATCTCCACTACAATTTATAATTAAAGTTTTGCAAGTTTGAACAAAATGTAGCTGCACAGCATGAGTTTGTATTGACTGACCCACTGGCAGGTCAGTAAGGTTAAGGAGGTTCCAATAACGCATCATACATTTTTGCAATTTAACTTTTGTGTTTGTTGTATGACTCCCTGTTAGCTGTTGGTTTGCTATGCAAAAAATAAAAATAAAAACTTGCTAAGGGAAGTGTCAACTCGAAACATTACAGAAACTACGGCGTAAGATAACGTGAACCGTCTTGTGTCCTCTGTGCGACAGTCGTCTGTCATCACAGCCTCCGAGCCACAGCAGGCAGGGCTTTATCTCCAGTCTATCGGGCACATTTGACTTGTATGTGATTTTGTCTTTTGATTCGGCTTGAAGGAGCCAGCAGACTGTGTTCATCTTCCAGACGAGCTTCATATTTAATTCAGTGGGCCAAGCCTCGGAGTGCCTTCTGTTATTTTTGTCTTATTATCCACGGAGTAACATTTTCTTTGTAGCATTTAATATTTAGTCATGATACTTGCGGATTACCAAGGGATATAAAATACACAATTTGGGAAAGAGCTTCTAATAAAACCTCTTTGCTATGTTGTGTGGCTGGTGTGAGTGGCTCTGATGAACGGTGGAAGAAATGGCTTAGCTGTGTTCACTGTTCATTATAATGTGACGATGGATGAGAGTAACTAACCACATCGCAACTTTTTATTTATTTAAAATGCGTTCTAGTTCATAGCTGGACTCGGTCATTTGGAGAATGCTAATAAACAGTTTTTGATTATATGATTATGGTTTTTAAATTCTTAATTCCAGCATGTGTTTCTTGGCTGTGTATAGGTTTTTCCTCGAATGAGTGATAAAATGTTGCAAAAAATGAGTGGCAGAGTACCTGGAGACTGAGTCCTTGTGTATTGCTTTGCCTGCTATTACACCATACAGGTTAGATTTAGTGGAGCTGTATCTCATTCTTTTCTTTTTTTCTTTTAAATAAAACTAGATAACATTTTTTTTTTAAATACAGCAAAAAAAAGTGATCATATTCTTTTTAACAAACTTAATATGTATATCACTTTCTAAAACAAGATTAAAAAGAGCCTTATAATGCTGCTGCTAAACCGGTTAGGGTGCAAGTGAGTAAATGTCAGCTATATTTATTTCGCACCTTTCAAAACCAAAGAGCCCCAAGGTGCTTCACAGGTGGACATAAAATACAGTATAGGCTTATTATAAAATACTAAGAATTCCAGGTAATAGCCAAACATAGAGAAATCAAACGAAACATGACAAGAACAACATACAAATATAAACATATTTTGTCTTTGAACTTCCCGTCTACCCCTGGACGTGGGAATGTGTTGGCCATCTGCTGCTTGTGATATTTTAGCAAATAGTTTTCGGATATAATGTGAGTGTGAAAGACTTGACAGAGCTGGGAGAAAATAAGAGACTTTCCTCAGCAGTGTGCTAAATACGGGACAGCTATTTACAGAGCAGCACTAATTAGATCCGTTTTTCCCACACAGCACTGGCATCAGCTGGTCATGTTACTGTTACAGTAGCCTATAGTTAAAAGATGTGTTTTAATCCACGTTGGTAAATCTGATTTCAGAGCAGCAAGTAAAATATCATGTGGTTTAGTTATTTGTAAAAAAATTAAATAAAAAAATACAGGTGTATTTTAAAAAGCTTTGTGTGCCTGTCACTTTAAGAAAATGTTGCATTAGACGTAGGCTGTTGCCATGCCATTGTCAAGCTAGCTCGTTAATACCTTCTAAAGTTAAGGTAAAAACTTTATATATTAGCTAGCTTACCTTTTGTTATGCTTTTTACAACCTAAATCTGTGTTTTCTATCCACATGTGGGAAATTGGTCGTCGTCACCACGGTATGATGATTACATTTACTGAAACAAAGTGCTAATTTGTGTTATTGAGCACAAAAAGTGCGTAAAGTGCACAGGTTAAAGTGCTAATGTAGCCTATCTACTAACTAGCTAGCGTGTGGTCTATGTTAGCTAGCTAAAATAACCCTTTTGTTGATGAATGAAAGAGTCCCTTAACTTCCTCATCACAGAAATAGAGAGTAAATGTTTATCAGCTACAAGCCAGGTCCATTTAAACCTGCATTTACTGATTTTGTCACTTGAATAAATATGGTGGAACTTGTTAGTTAACTGTTAGCTGTTTACAGAGGTGTACTCAGTTCTTAAGTAAAAGTAGCAGTACCACAGTGTAGACAATACTCTTTTGCAAGTAAAAGTCATGCATAAAAGTGTTAGTATCAAAATAAAGTACCAAAAGTAAAAGTATTCATTATGCAGAATGTAATTAATGTATAAACTCTACTGGGAGGCTTGTGAATTCCCCCATGGTATCAATAGAATATTATCTTAATTATGATACATCATAATTAATTTTTTGGGTCTAATAATCTAAATCTACAGTAAGTAACAAGTAACTAGTTAAGTTATTGAATAAATGTAGCCGAGTAAAAAGTAGGAGTATTTGCCTCTTAAATGTAGTGGATTAGAAGTGTAAAGTAACATAAAATGGAAAGACTCAAGTAAAGTACAAGTACCTCAACATTTTATTTAAGCACAGTAGTTGAGTAAATGTACTTAGTTACTTTCCACCACTGACCATTTTAAGCATTCAACAGACAGAGCAACATTAGCATTCATTTTGAGGTGTGTGTGTGTGTGTGTGTGTGTGCGCGCGCAGAAGGAATATTTAGTTTCATTTAGTTTTGCAACATTAATGTACAACCCTTTGTTTTCACTAGATATGCCACCTTATAGGCATTTTTTACACATGTGAATGTCACTATAAATAAAAAAAATTATATATATATATATACTTATTTTTATTTAATTTTTTCCAACGCCTTTTTTTCACAGTTTGTTTTTGCTTTTTCCAATGTTTTAAAGTGTTAGTGTTTTGTCTTTTACACATTTTCAGCACTTATTTCTATGTCCCATATTTTCTGATATAAAACAAAAATTGAAAACGGGTCAATTTGACCCAAAGTCAACACAAGGGATACACTACCGGTCAAAAGTTTGGGGTCACTTAGAAAATGTCAAAAGGGTTCTCCAATGTTTTCTCAGTTAGCCTTTTGAAATGATATCTGATTAGTAAACAGAATGGGCCTTTTGGAACATTGGATGAATGGTTGCTGATAATGGGCAATGTAGATATTGCATTAAAGATCAGCCACTTCTTTCTACAACAGTCGAGAACCCTTTTGCAATTATGTAAGCACATAATGTAATCTGAAAACTGCTGCCCTGGTTAAAAAAGAAACTGTGCAACTGATCTCAGCTGGTATTCTGTCTGGAATGGAAATTTCTAAGTGACCCCAAACTTTTGTGTGTGTGTATATATATATATATATATAGTTGCAAAACAGCAGCTCACATGTCTTTTAAGATAGTTTTGTAACATTTTATAGAGGAACATTTATTGCCTTTGGAGGTAACACAGCGATCTCAACATTCATCTACAGTACTTTCTCTGTAGCGGTGCACTGTAGACATGGTTGTGTGTGAAAACCTTGAAACGTTCACACTGCTCCCCTGGAGGGACTGAAAATGAGGTCACCCTCACCTGAATCTGGTCAGGAGCGTTTTTATAAATCCTCCAGCTACACTGACATTTACTGTATTAAAGCAACACAACGCTTCATCCTTCATTTCATTTTCTCCCTTCTCCTTACATTGCCCCATCTGTCCATCTTGCTGTTGCTCCCGTTTGATGACAGCTACTCTCATCTCGTTTTCTGAATTCATTGGCTGTTTTTACCTCCCACTCAGCAGCGTTAAAGCTCCTTGCGGGGGAAACCCATTAATTACGGAGGATTTTAAATACGCTGTGTATTCTGATTTGATGAGTGCCCATCCCATTTTGCCCTGTTAGCACCGACACGGCGGTGACCTGAATAAGAAAGTAGCATTTACATTTTAATCATTTAATCTCCAGACTGGCTGAAACGTGAGTGCAATAGAAGAACGTGGTTTAATTCTCAGATGAGCAGTGTTGCAGCAGGATTGCAGTGCAGCACCAGAGCAGAGGAGTTGTTGTACATGGCTTTTAGACTGTTCAGACAGTTTATTGGTTAATCAGGGCTGCTGAGGCTCAGGAGGAAGAGAGAGTTCATTAATCTCAGGGTTTGGTTTTTTCGATTTCCCAGCTCCTCTTGTCCACATGGTGTCCTTGAGCAAGACATTGAACCTCAACGGCTAGACCAGGCCTTCGTACGCTTAGACAGAAAAGCACTACGTAAGTCCATTTACCGTTAATCAATTAGTTGATCAACAGGAATTGAATCAGGAATTGAATTCATTGTTTGAGTAATTTATCAAGAAAAAAATACCAAAGATTCCAGTTTCTAAAATTGTATCGCTTCTTGTTTCTCATATAGATATAAATTGAATATCTTTGTGAAGCGTGAAAGCTCATTTTTGACCTTGACAACGATTTTGTTGTTCGTTTGTTGGCTGCAACTAATACGTATTTTCATTGCGGATTATTCTACCATTGTTTAGTTTATAAAATGTCAGAAAGTATGGGCAATGCCCATCACAAGTTCCCAGTGTCGAAGCTGACATCTTGCCCGTCCAACCCAAAGATATTCAATTTACACTGATATTATAATAATAACAAAAGCAACTATCCCATTAGAGAAGATGAAAGAAGAGAATGTTTGAAATTTTTGCTCGTAAAATTACTTGAAGATGCATCAATCGATAAAGGTGCGTCTAAGCGATGTTGGGTGATGTCACTCTTTGTTGACGTTTCAAAGTATTTTCAAACAAAACGGAGGCTAGCTCGCCCCTCCCTCCTCCTCATCCCGTCCCCTCGACCTTCCTGACCCCCCAACCTCCGGCTTTCTTTTTCCTTGTGGGTTCCAGGTTAAGGCCTGTCTGGTCGTGTTGGAGGGTGGTTTTCTGAAGGTGTGCCCGATCCAGCCCAATTCCTGCGTTTGATTTGGGTTTCAATTTGTTCTTGTTGTGTGGTTTGCCAGAGCTCTTCATTTGTAATTATGTTAGGCCAGTACATTTCCAGGTTGCGTCGTAAGCATCGGTTAATGAATGATTGGAGCTTATTTGATGATGCTTTTGTAGTTCTCCAAGTTTCTGCCCCATATAATAAAACAGATTTAACACTGGAGTTGAAGATGCAGAGTTTCGTATTTGTGGAGATGTATTTTGCGTTCCGTATTGGCCTCAGTATTAGAAAGGCTGTCATTGCCTTCCCTATTCTTGCTTGTCTTTGTCGCACTTTTTCAAATAGTTTAAAGATTAATTTTTCCCTCAAATTACTTGTTACAGCTGTAGCAGTTTGGCAAAAAAAGTAAAGAAAATTAAACTCCAAGGTCCACTTACTTGTTTTCAACCACATTGCACAGTCTGTGTACTGTAACATCAACTGGTTTGGGATTGTTAGTCAAACAAAACAAGCAATTGAAGATGTCACCTTGGGCTCTTGAAAATAAAGCTGAGGCTTTTCTTATTATTTTCTGACTTTTTATAAGATAATCAAGAGATTAATCAATGCTAAAAAATTAATCATTAGATGCAGTGCTAATAAAATATAAAGTATAAGCCATTTCAATTTTTATGCCAACGTGGACAAAAGGTCCTTAAATTGGTAAAATCGTAGTGCAACAGCTCCCGTGGGAAATCATGAACATCATGTTTAAACAATATTTGTGTTTCTGCCTCTGGTAAAGGTTTAGTTGGTCAATGAAATGTGAAATTTAGAATATGAAATGCTGTCTTTTTTTTCAGAACATGTATAAACAACATACCAAACATCCCTTTATGAGGATGTTGCATGTGGCATGCCCATTTCACAGTAACAATAGATGTGGCAGAATAAGAGTTGGGTGACAGTAAAGGAGTGGAGGGTTGACACCAAAACCAATTTGTGCTGCTGTTTGCACCTCTCTGTGTGTTGACATGTGTGACAGGGAGTGGGTGTGTATGTGTTTGTGTATTTAAATCCCACTGCATTCTTCATTTTCAAGCTTTTATTCTTTTGTTGACTTGAGTTTTTTAGTTTATTTCTATTTTGATGTCAGTGTTTATCCCTGTTTTTCTGGCTGATGTGAAGATGTAAACTAGGGCTGCTCATTTATGGAAAAAATATAATCACGATTATATTGGTCAGTATCAAATCACAATTATTTAAAGCGATTACACGTTGGCTTTTGGAAAGATGTTATGCAATTATTGAACTTAAAAACCAGTGAAACCGTTCAAACACCATGAACTGTGACATTTCCCTATTAATACTTTTCTCATTCAGAACACAAGACAAAATAAGAGTTTACTTGCAAAACGTCCTCTTTTTTTCTCGTTTCTGTGATCATTAGGAGCCGAAATCGCAATTGCGATTAAAATTCCAACTGATTGCACAGCCCCCTATGTAAAAACAGCTTGTTGTGTCCTGTGCAGGTGAGCCAGCCCCCGCGGGCAGAGCAGCCGGGCCAGCTGCTGGGCGCCTTCGATGAGAAGGCCTACCTGGCCGGGAAGCAGCTGAAGCCGGGGGACGACCCGTACCGAGATCACGCCTTCAACCTGCAGGAGAGCGACCGGCTTGGCAGCGAGCGAGCCATCAGAGACACCCGGCACTACAGGTGAGCAGGGTTTACGCCTCAGCCCAGGTCGGCCTGCCTGCTTTGAGCCGCGCAAGTAGATCGAGGACTAATCTTGCACGATGGATTTGGAGTTGTTTGGGAAAATCTGCCTGGTTTCAAACAGTGGATGAAAAAAAAGATTGTGGGTCCATTTGTGAGGGATTTGAATAAAGACACAATATTTTAATGACTCTACAAGTATGTGACATTGCTGCTTGTAACTTTTTGTGTCTTTTTTTTATGATTTTTAGCTTATTTCGAACAAAAATTAACACAACGCACAGTCCAAATTACGTGTCGCTTCCTCAGCGGATGGAGTTGCTCCGAATAAGCTGGACCTTGCGTTCATTTCTTTGTTTTGGTCAAGTTTCTGTTTTCCAAGATCAAGAATGAACTTTCAAGCTCAATTTTATTTGTATTTTATTCTTAGGTTGGCCTAGTATTTGTCAGACACTTTCTGATAATGGTTTATAATTTTGAAGTGACGATTATTGCTTGCTATACATTTAAGTGACATTTATTATATGCACTGCTACAAGGGAGTGTCATATTAGCTTGTGTTCTAATTTCAAGCATTCAGCAACCTGTTTTTCAGTGTATACGGGAAGTCCTTGTTGGTTAGGGTCAATTTGTTCCTCTTTACATAGAAAAAAATTCAGCTTTTTTCCTGCTGTATCTCTGTACCTGTAGCAGAATATTTAGTGATCTCATATCGCTTTAGAAGACTCACATAGGATTGACCGACCTCCTTTGTACAGTAGCTGACAAATATTGCTAATTGGCCCTCAACCTATAATGAACTTTTATTGAATCTGTATGTATACAAGCAGAGGAGGTTGGCTGTGCATGCTCTGTTACAGTAACAGCCTCTTGTATAATATGTAATATAATACTGAGAAATAATACAACAAGAACCAATATGAGTCATAAGCAGAGCAGAATAATAAACACTATAAAACAAATCAAATATGAATATAATCTTAAATGGCATCATGTCGTGATCAGTACATACCGGTATGCAGTCACAAATAAAGTAGTCTCACATTGCCAGACCTGGCTAGTCCACACAGCAATCCTGGATGGGAGAGAAACGTGCTCTGGTTTATTGGCATTTCTTTAAACCAGTCACAATCGTCTTGGGCGGCGCTAGGCGGAAATAGCTGCCAAATAAATTCGGGAAGGAACTTGTTTTGGTGGAACATGTGTATGTTCAAAAGTAGTTTTAGTCTTGCGAGAGAAAACTCCGATTGGACAGATAGTCTAGGTAGCTGTCTGGATTTACCCTGCAGAGATCTGAGGAAAGGCTAATAACCGTAGTCCTCAGAAATCCACCAGAGTTCAGAATGCCAACACAAAGAAAGTGGAAGTTAACAGGACATCTGAAAACGGACACCGAAAAGAGTGACATTCTGGCAGAACGAGAGCAATCCCGGAAGTGGAACGTCGTGAAAATATAGACTACAAATAAAGCAAATGGACGCATCATACAAACTTGTTATAATGACTCCCCCAGTGTATATGTTTTAGCTTTAACCTTTTTTCTTTACTATGAGGCAAGAAACAAATGAACAATTATTTTGTTGGTTTACAATAACAGAGAAGGTGGCGTGGGATGGTTCATCTGCATGTCTTCTGGCCTGGCCTGAAAGCCCCTGGCAACAGGTAGCAGAGGTTCAGAAATCTATACAATTGTTACCTGGCAACCAGATATTTCCATGTCACTACAGTAACAAATGCTGAGGCAACTCCACAAGACACCGCTGCCAATAACAGCTGCCCAGTATGTGTGTGTTCAAGGGCCGGATGTGCCAATTTAACGCCTACATGTGAATTGGAAAGAGAAAGAAGGTAGACCTGCTCTTACTCTGTGATGAATGTGTGATAAATTCTTCTCCCTGTAGGTGTGCGTCTCTGAATTATGACACGGACCTTCCCATCCACCAGTATCATCATCACGTTCCACAACGAGGCTCGCTCTACTCTCCTTCGCACCATCAAAAGGTAACAAGGTCGAACACAGGCGGCCCTGATTAGTCCGCAACGACGACACTCACTCGTGTTTTTCTGATCTCCATCTCTGTTTTTCTCCCTCTCAGTGTCCTGATGCGAAGTCCTCCGTCCCTGATTCAAGAAATAATCCTGATCGATGACTTCAGCTCTGACCGTGAGTTTCAGGCTGTTGTTTTTTATTTCTGGTGAAAGCTGTGGCACAAGGTGTAGCTGCCATTGGGCAGCACATTGAGGGGTTTGTCTTCTGTATTAATCAATTGATTTTGAGAGAACTTTACTGTTTTGGTTCACTCTTACTACTCCCTTTTTTTAGCCATAACTGGCAGCTTTTTCCAGTGGGAAAAAAGTAAAAAACAAAAACACTGTACAGTACCTGCACACTGCCAAACAGGAGCCAGACAAAGTTAGCAGCTAGCTAGTGAACATAGTGGAGCGCTTAGCTGCTAAAGAGCCAGATACTTTCCCTCAGGAGTTACACTACCGGTCAAAAGTTTGGGGTCACTTAGAAATTTCTATTCCACTCCATTCCAGACAGAATACTCAGCTGGTATTCTGTCTGGAATGGAAATTTGTAAGTGACCCCAAACTTTTGACCGGTAGTGTAGTTAAATGAGTGAATATTAGACTTGCATGTATCAGGATGTTTTCCCATGTCTGCTGGATGAGCTTGCAAATAAGTTTGCCATATTGTGGATTGTCAAAAAGTTATTTGGGTGCACTGAGGGAATTTGGACCCTTCACTTATTTATTTCTAAAATCCTGGTTGGGCCCCGAGTGCCGGGTGTTTTTTTTTTTTTTTTTAAATATGTGTGATGCAAATGTCAAAGGAATGTTCCAGCAAATGAGAAGGCCAAACAATAGGGAAATGTAGGGCGAGGATAATGTCAAGAGACAGGAGTGGCTTTGAAGATGAGTCACATTGATGTCTGGTATCACAGAAAATGTGAAACTGAATCGGGAGGTGAGAGCTTCGTGAGGATTTGCTCACTGATGATCAGTGATGCTGCTGAGGGATGAAAATAATAATAATAATAATCAACTACACAGCTAAAGCAGAAATTAAATCCATTGTACATACTATATATTTCTTGCACATTCTGCACAGTACAGTTTCCTGTTTGTTTCTGTATTTATTGTTTATTTCATATTAATGTTTAATGTGCGTGTTTGTTTATACTGTATATGTAGGCATCAACCACCAAGGCAAATTCCTTGTAAGTACTTACTTGGCAGTGAACCTAATTCTGATGAGAATGAGCTGGAGCTGCTACCACCATGAGAACCTGCTCACTTTTTATGTAAAAAGTGAATTAGTAGTCCAATTGACCTTGATATTTAGAAAACAAATCCCTTAATAGCACCGCAACATGCAGGTTGTGTTTTATGTAGCTGACCGGGCCTGTGAATTAGAGGATAACCACATTTAAATGATTATTCCCCTTTTGTCAGCGCGAGGCAGAAGAATTACATGAGCTCATGCTGTACACTGTTCACAGTGCTTTCTGTAATTACCACAGCATGCATCTGATGTCTGTGGGAACCACACAGTGACCTACATTCACTGTGGACTCAGGCACTGACACATACACACAAGCTTTACGTGCGCACACACACACACATGGAGACACACTGAGGTGTCAGAGCTGGCCAGACATCTTAACAGTAGTGTCTCAGCGGCAGCCCTGTTAGCTCACTAATGCCTTGTTTATTCTCTCTGTGCTGCAGTTTACCTGAACCCCTGTTGAACTGTAGTGGTGGAATGTAATTAAGTACATTCACACATGTACTGTACCTAAGTACACATTTGAGATACTTTAGTTGAGTCTTTTCTTTTCGCGCCACTTTCTACTTCTACTCTGCTACATTTCAGAGAGAAATATTGTACTTTTTACTCCGCTACATTCATCTGACAGCTTTAGTTACTTTGGCATCAAAGACTTGGCACAAACACATGTAGTTTATAAAATATGTTTTATTATAAATGAAACTACCCAACAATATACAGGCCTACAAGTCCATTTGAAATGATTAGACCATTAAACACTTAGTTGATTGACAGAACTGTTTGGACCATTCCAGTTTCTAAAATGGGAGGATTTTTTCTGCATTGAGTACTTTTACTTTTAATACTTTAAGTACATTTTCCTGATGATACTTACATGCTTTTACTTAAGTAACATTTTCAATGCCGGACTTTTACTTGGAACAGAGTATTTTTTACAGTGTGATATTAGTACTTTTACTTAAGTAAAGGATCTGAATACTTCCTCCACCACTGTTGACCTGGCAGTGCCATGACGTTAGAGCCAACATGGCTGTCTGTTTCTTTTCTTTTCCTGTTTTGGATGTCAGTTATCTTAGCATTAATTATTAGGGGCCGAGCAGCGAGGCTGCGTGGACCCTATTGTATTTGCCTGTATTGTTATTCTTCGTCTTAAGAAATCCATGTTCCCATGCATGAAAACTCACCAAATTTACACACAAGTCCAGTCCTATGCCAAACACAATCAGTGCGCGTTGTGTGCTAATTGTCCTGATGGTGGCGCTACAATAGCCATTTCAAATTCTAAACTTCATTCGTACCTGCTACAACGTCGCAACTTACACCAACCTGTAGCCCCAATAGAGCAGTACTCAGTAAACTGTACTCTGCTTTTACCTACTGTAGTTGCAAGTTTGAAGTCCCGTCACTCTACTTTTTGCAAAAGCTGCAAAACTTCTTAAACCAATCTCCTCCCACATTTTTGTTTCAGTTGACACCAAATTTAGGGCACTTTTATCTCCAGACTGTTCTAAAAAAAAATAGTATTCAGATTTTCGATTCATTATCAGTTGAGCCCACATTGCATTCAAACATTTTACTGCATACAGTAGTATAAACAAATCCTGCAATTTCTTCCAAATAAAATGTTTGAAGTTCATGGAAAAAAAAATCATTATCCAAAGATCACTGTAGATTTGGTGTGCAAAATTTCATTTTATCTCAAAAAGTAAATTTGTATTTATTTTTTATTTTTTTATTGTGTCCTCATCTACGCGTTGTAGTCAGTGCAAAATAGAGCATCTTTAAACATCAATTTTGGCATTTTATTTTTTATTATTATTTATTGATCTTTGTGAAAATAAATTACAAGCATCTCTATGTTGTACACACATTTTCAGAATTTTCTAATGTGAAAATCATTTTTTACAGCCGCTTAAAATTCATCATTTTCACGCAGTCCTGCTCCTTGTCTACTAGGTGTTGCGATTCCACCAGTGACATCACCCAGATAATAGCTCCCTGAGATCAGAAACCGCTCACGGCCTCAAAGGTTCTGGCATACGCATATCTAATCAGGCATTGTGCTGTGGTCAACCACCCTGCATATTTTAAATGTGTGTCTGCATTAACACACCTGATTCTGATTAACAATCAGTCCAGTTCCAGCAAAGGAAAGTCATGTTATTGAGTCAACCCAGGCTGACTCAGTAAAATATAGCCCAAATAGCTAGAGGCATAATCACTTGGACAATAGCTCACTGAGATCAAGGTTTGCCTTTGGCCCAGAAGATTGCGAGTACAAAGCTTAACAGTCACAATGTCACAACTTAGACAAAATTAGCCATTTGTTCTTTAGACACCTTCTCTGGGAGTTTAAAATGCGCGGCCCTGACCATTGCTGTGGAGCAGCTATAATTATCAAGTGAAACGGTTTCACTTTGATTCCGTTTTGTGGCTTTTAGTTTTGCCTCAGTCTGACTGAAGAAAATAAGCCGACTGTTCTGTTTCCTCCTGCTCTCTCTGTTCCATGCGGTCTTCCTGTGTTGCCACTTTCTAATGCTGTGTTTTATTTAGTCTCCGTTTATTTAAAGTCTCAGTAATCCCTGCTCAGTAAAATAAAACGGCTGTTTAAGTTGCGGTTTGAAGGCAGGAGGTTGAGCATGTTCTCTAAAACCTCAAATCACTGCATGATGTTTTGTTTTTTCTTAGGGATCACACACACAGTGAGGTGTCAGCTCTGTTCCAACATACCAGGCTTTATATCCCAAAGGATTTTGGCTTATTTTGCTTTTATCAAGGTTTTTTTTTCCTGGTTTCTACAGTCCATCAATTAGTCATATAGTCACCAAATCCCTACTAAAACCAATCATATGTTATAGGGATTTTTTAAGTCGCACAACTAATCGATGGGATGTAAATAAAGATACAGAAACAACTTCTGACAGTACCCCGATGAAGGTAAAATAGCTGAAATCATTTGAGAAATAGAACATGGTATGCTGGAGGAGATTTTAATATTTAAATGAAGATGGATTCCCACACTGTCGAACCTTAACAAATGTTACTTTTCAAAGTCTGATTTTGAATATGGCTATACAGTAAATCATTGATCTTACAGTCTTCATTCAATGCTGTCAGAACAGATAGACACTTTAACACAAGTGTTGTTGTTTTTGTCACCGTGGTAGCTTGAATGTAGAGGTCCGAAATGAGTTTCCCACTTTTAGCTTTTACCTTTTGGCTTTTGACTTCTGTATAAGCAACAACTACATACACTCAAGCTGAAAAAGTACATCCGGTTAGTACATCTTAATGTTGAGAAACTAAAAGGGTCAGTTCACCCAAATTGCAAAAACATATTTTCTCATTACATTTTGCAATGTATTTGTTGTCCATTGTACTCTTTAAAGCACGTTCATGTATATTCAGACAAATAACTAGCAAGACATCATAGAATATGTAGATGTCTGTAAGTCAGAGTTAGACAGGCATTGGTTAATAGATGTGAGCCGGCAGGCAGACGCCTGGAGGAGGTGGTGGGGGTTGTTGGTCAACAGGAGTGTAATCCTATCATAAGGACACCGTCCTCAGTTTAGGACAGTGATCTTTAGTGTGAGTCCAGACGACAGCATGTGGCTCCAATAGCAGCGAGACCAGACAAACACTGTGTATTTTGGTAAATAAGCGTACAAGAAATGAACGGCCTTTTACCGTGTTGTAATGACACAAAATCATGCACGCTGTGGCCCAAATTACACCAGTCAAACTCCCATCTTTAGAGTAATAATGCTAATTAAAAAAAAAAAATTATTTAGCAAATTCAGCATTTTTTTAAGTTTTCATCAGCTGAAAGAACCTATTTTATTTCCATTCTGCACCGCATTATGGGACAAGAGCTCCCATTTCCCAAAAAAATCTAAATTTGTATCATTTTTGTATGGAGTTAAAGCAACATATTCCTGCTGTGACACCCAGCTGTGCATCATCACCACCACCATCCTCATCATCACTCCAAGTTACACACACACACACACGCACCAGCTGTCCCCTCTTTATGAACTCCACTAAAGTACTACACTCCTGCACTCACTCACACGTCCCCTGTGATATGAAAGCGTAAATGCAAACAAACAGGTTTGTACACAGCACATTTAATTAAGGAGGATTACAACTTGTCATGCTTATTTCTGTCAGCATATGGCTGTATCGCTGCCAGAGAGAGGGTCTGCTTGATCTACCCACAATCCCTCAGCAAGGTCACACTCACTCTCTGCTGCTAATGCTAATCCTCTCAAGTGTGTGTGTGTGTGTGTGTGTGTGTGTGTGTGTGTGTATTGATGTCCATCCGTACACATCAACAACAGGTCTGAGCCAGAGATTGCTCCATGTAGAAAAAGGGAGTGGATGATGGGAATCAGCTAGCTGCTTGCTGGATTTGTTTATGGAACAAAAAGAATTTGAATGAAATCATCCAGGGAAATGGAGCTCTTTTGTTTGAACACTCAGTCACTCTGAACTACTTTGTGAGTGTATGTGTTTCCGATTATTTGCAGGACTGTGATGGAGCACTAATGGATGTTGTGCTTGTGTTAGGTCATCTTATACTGTGGTGTGAGTGTGGTTCGTACTGAGCGTGTGTATCGGTGTAACTATCTCCATGTGTGATGGTGTTTATGTGTATTTAAGTGCACTCGATCCACACACGTGTGGCAGTGTGGTGTGTTTGTGAGTGACAGAGTGTGAGACGAGGCGATGAGGAGGTACGTTTTTCTCAGTGTGTGTTCTGCTTCCCCCATAACATCCCATCTCCTGTGCTCTCCTCCTCCAGCTGAGGACTGCCAGCTGCTCTCTCAGATCCCCAAAGTGCGCTGCCTGAGGAACGCCAGGAGAGAGGGTGAGTGTGGCGGGACGGTGGATGTGGAGGGCTCGAGGCAAACTGTCTTAATGGAAA
Organism: Perca schrenkii; assembly: GCA_025617405.1. Classification (NCBI taxonomy): domain Eukaryota; kingdom Metazoa; phylum Chordata; class Actinopteri; order Perciformes; family Percidae; genus Perca; species Perca schrenkii. The sequence continues at coordinate 7,131,585 of CM046806.1, forward strand.
AGAGATGGTTACGTTTTCAAGCTAGGTCTCCTTTTTTTAATCCTCTTCACACAATGTCCAAAACAGCACACGCAAAATGCAAAAATGCCTGAACACCTCATCAAAATGAAGCATTTGCATCAAATGGCCAACATTTATTTCATAATAGTAAATCTTTGAATATACCATCTACACATTGTTCTAAATCTAAAGCTCTTTTGTCTTTTATAGGTTTACAGTATATCTACATTTCTATACAATGTCCTAGAGTGAAAGTAATCTTTTTTTTTTTTAAGTGTTTTATGCAATTGAAAACTGAGTGAAAGGCTGAGAAATAGGGTATGGTTTTGAAGATTTGGTGTGTAGTTTTGGTCTTTGAGTGAGAGGTTTCAAAAAGATTTTGTGTGTAAGCAGCTGTAAAAAAAACTGTAAGCAATCCAACACGACGGTATAATTGTCATAGCATCCTAAATAAAGAAAAATATATAGGGCAAAAAAAGGCATGTTTCATTACAATAATCAGGTAAAGTAAAATCACATGACTTAAAATAAAAATAGACAAAGTAATCCAGTTTCAGTGAAGTTACCAAATAAAACTGTGGCAACTAACAGTCATTTAAATGATTTATTACTCGCTTATCGCTTTTCCTTTTTTCATTTTAACAATTGATTGATTCGAGAATAAAATGTGAGAGAATAGTGGAAAATACCCATCACACGTTCTAAGAGCCCATTCTGTCTGAACAAAACCTCAAAGTATTAAATGTACAATCAAAAATCTAAAATGAGAAAAGCTGCAAATCGTCACGCTCGAGAAGCTGCGTGGCATTCTTGCCTGATAAATAAACTCAAAATCTGTTATCAAAATGGATTTAGATTTATTTTTTTAAATCAATCGTCTAATAATTTCCGCACAGCAGTAACAAAAACGGAACCAGACTGTAAAGCCTCAATAGCAGAGCCATAATCAACACAAATGACCCAAAGTCCTATGAGGTTTATGCACCTGTCCACAGGACGTGACCGGTGCATAAACCTGTCATGAGAAATTAATTTGGATCATCGCCGCAAAGTTTTCTCAATTTCATCCCCATATTAAAACCACAAAATGTAAAAAAGAAAAAAAAAAACAGTGCAAAACCATTGTTTGTTTGTTTCGTCAACCACATGTTTCTAAAGTTATTGAAGTTAATCCCTGAATTAGATTAAATCCTCGACCTAGAAAACCAGAAAGTTGAGCCAAAGTAAAAGGCAAAAGAAGCAGCGTTGCTGATTTGTTTAGATGTCTTAACGATAATCCCTCTTATTCAGGTTGCTTCCTGTGTTGCTGCTCTCTCTCTGCAGACTGAAGACTTTGTTTGGGCTTACGAAAGCACATGCCGACAAAACATAAGCATATTGAATTTAGGCAGGCGGATCCCAACTGGCATCCCAGGTGATACACAAGCCTGATTAAGCTCAAGTGTACTGTAAAATAGTCTGCTAATCCGTGTCATTGTGTCTGTCTGTTAGCTTTTGTTAGGTCAAAATGTAGAATAATCACTAGTGTTTTAACTGGATGACCCAAGAAATACAGAGATTATATCAACACACAAACAAGACAAAGTCCCTGTGACTTTTAGAGTTGATTTTACTTTACGCAGCTCTTAAAGTGCTCATATTATGCTCATTTTCAGGTTCATCATTGTATTTACAGGTTGTACCAGAATAGGTTTAAATGGTTTAACTTTCAAAAAACACCGTATTTTTGTTGTAGTGGACATTGCTGCAGCTCCTCTTTTCACCCTGGGTGTTGAGCTCTCGGTTTTAGCTACATCTCACTTCTGTTCCATCTTTGTTGGGAGTCGCACATGCGCAGTAGCTAGGTAAGGACTACTAGCCAGTCAGAAGCAGAGTATGAGGGCGTGCCCTGACAGTAGCTAGGTAAGGACTACTAGCCAGTCAGAAGCAGAGTATGAGGGCGTGCCCTGACAGTAGCTAGGTAAGGACTACTAGCCAGTCAGAAGCAGAGTATGAGGGCGTGCTCTGACAGTACCTAGGTAAGGACTACTAGCCAGTCAGAAGCAGAGTATGAGGGCGTGCCCTGACAGTAACTAGGTAAGGACTACTAGCCAGTCAGATGCAGAGTATGAGGGCGTGCCCTGACAGTACCTAGGTAAGGACTACTAGCCAGTCAGAAGCAGAGTATGAGGGCGTTCCACGCTAGCAGCTAGGCGAGCATTATAACGTGTGTTACAAAGTGACCACGTTTGTCTCTGAAGTAAAGGCTGGACTACAATAGAGCTGTTTGGAGCAGTTGGTGAACAGTGTTTTCTGTTGGAGGTGGTAAGTCCCTTTGGGGGGGACTTTGGGCTTTTTCACTTTGTAAACCTATTACATGTTCACAAAAAATATATAACACAATAAAGGAAAGGAGAAAAGCCAAAAAGCATAATATGAGCACTTTAATGGTTTCACACCGTCAGGCACTATTGACTTTCTCTCCTTTAATGGTTTCACACCGTCAGGCATCATTGACTTTCTCTCCTTTCATGACGTCAAATTGCTGCTTGAGATCATCGAGCACTGAAGCATTACAATAAATGTACCGACAGTTACAACAAACAAGCATGGGGAGGCAGGCTTCTGTTGTTATATGATGGGGAACTGTGGAATACCGATCAACCAATAAATATCTGACATCTAACGTCTGACAACCTTTAGATCTTTTAAAAGGTTTTTATTTGTTCTATTTATTATTATTATTGTCACCCACATAAGGTGGAGAATAGTATTAGCTACAAGTAATGATTATCTTCTTCGTTATTGATTAATCTGTTTGTTTTTGCATGCAGTCCATTAATTGTTTAGTACGGAAGCACATTGCATTCACAAAAGTAAAGAAAAAAGTTAGACACCTTTTATCTCGTAATTAAGAGTTGCTATCATAATTACTAGAAAAAGATCTAAGTAGCTAACTAATAGTTGAGGTATAGTTATCAATCGTCACTAACCAATGATGCATTTTATCTGCTTTCATTTGCGCAGTGTTGACATACTCATATTAATGCCATCCACATTATCAAGGAGGAAATAACACCTAAAATATAAATAAAAAATAAAGAGATGGCAAACCACATTCATATATTTTGGTCATGCAAGGTTATAAGTGGTTTCTGGGAAAATTATATTTAAAAAAAAACGTTCAAAAATATTTGATATTTCTATAAATAGAGACACGCTAATCTTAATACTGGGGAAAATACCAGAAGGGATTGAAAAGAGACTCTCGCCTGTTCCTAGTAATTGGGTTAGTAATGATTAAGCAAATTACAAGGAACTGGATGAAAGACAATAACTTAATTAACTCAAAATGGAGGGATCTTGAAGTAAATAAAATGCCATCCACATTAAGAAACATTAATATTTCCCAGCGTCTCATACAGAGGAGGAAATAAAGCCAGATTAAATGCGATAGCGCCATCCTTGCCTACTGTTTTATCCTGTAGCCCAGGTTAGCGATGATATACCTTAACTTTTCTCATAATTACAAGATCTTATCTTTTCTCGTGATTTTGAGATAGTAACTCATAATTACGAAATAAGATGGCTAATTTTTTTCTTTTGTGAATTCAATGTACTTCCGTAGTTTAGTCTATAAAACCTTTACAAAAAAAAAGCCTATCACAATGTCCCAGAGCACAAAGTGAAATCTTCAAATGTTGTTCTGTCCAACCAACATGACAAAACCCAAAGATAATTATATTAAAGAAATATTATAAAAACACAGAGAGGCAGCAAATGCTCACATTGGACAAGCTGTAAACAGCAAATGTTTGTCATTTTAGCTTGAGAAACGACTGAAACTATTCATTAATCATCAGTAGGTAGCGAGCAGCAACTGTTTAGCAACCGTCGAAGCACTAAAGAATGAATGTAGGGTTAGGATTGATGTTTTAGGGTTAGGTTAGGATTAGTAAGGTCATTTTGCCAGGGAGCACATGAATGAAGTGTCCTAATTAAACTCCTTTCCCAGTTAAAGGGTTAGTCTGCTGATGGTCTGTATTTTTCTTATTATCAACATGTCCAATGAAAAGACCAAAACCAACAATTACTTGATCTTAATAATAGGTATTTTCTGTGTAGTCCAAAATTAAATAATGTATTCCTCTGTGCCATAGAGCTCCTTTATTGTCCAAAACCTATTAAAAATTCATCATTGAGCCCTACTGCTGCACTGGGTGACATTTTCCTTTATTACAATGAACACGGGCACTGTAATTTATTTTCACTCAATCCCACATAAACCACCCTGCTGCTGTAATTAGTCGCCAGAGAACCAAATCCATGGCTAACAATAGTCCGGGTTGAGTAACATTTTTTAAGTTGCGTTAGAATATTACTGAGCCTTTTCTTGACCTGTTTTTTAAGGTTTGCTCGGAGCTCAGAGCCACAGACAGGGGAGTGAGAAAGGATTGAGATGCAAACAAACACATTGTTGGTTTGGGTCTTTTCATGGGATTTATTGTCAATAAGAAAAATATGGAAGGTTGCAAGCCTCATCCTTTTAAGCCAGCGCTTATCGATCCATTCTTCAGTAAAGCTGCGGTTTTCCAAGTTAACTTTTCGCTCCAGGCTCTTTGAGTGTTTTTCACCTCCACTGCAGACGTTTCTGTAATCACCGATTTTAACCATCACTCCTCGGTGAACTGCCTCCTTGGCGCAGATCTGAGAGCATTTTCTAGTTTACAGTATTGGATGGATTTTCCGTGTTTTTTTGGAGTCTGTTCACACTCATACATAAATAATATAATACACTCATAAATAAAAATAAATAGTAAGTGAAAATATTAATTAATATCAAACAAAGATGGGCTTAGTAGGTATGCATCAGTTTATTTTCCTGCTTAGAAACTTCTGGCCCTTGGAAAATGTGGTTGATGACGCTTGCTTTAGGCCAAGGTTTAGAAAGAGGCACTTTGAAACTATTCTTTTATTGTTCTGTAATGCTGGTTATATATCAAGCCTTTTATGTGTACTGGTTTACTACCAAACTGAGTGAGCAGCACTAAGCCAAGCTCTTTCCTACCGGAGTCTGTTAACATCCTGTTTATTCTGTTGGCTACGTACTGGATGAGCTCGTTTGAGATAAAACTGCCATGTGTTACAAAGTGCATCTCTGACTGCAAACTGTTCAAGGTGGAAAAAAGGAAAAGCTAAATTCATCTGACAAACATGACCTACTCATCCAGGTTTACTACAGATAAACTTAACAGATACAAATAATTAGCTGAAAGTTAGAATTCACGGCTGCTTTTTGCCCTTAAAAAAACAATTATCTTTACAAACAATTTCACAAGCGTGTTATTTAAACGACCTTTGAATTTGGAACAAAACTCTTCAGATGATGAGATGCACCTGTGTAGTTTACTGTAGATGCTGCAGGGAAAAAAAAAGATAATTAACCTCCTCCACACTTGCTAGTGTTAAATGCAAATGACTGTGATTGTAGACCCACTTTGACAGAAGAAAGACACCTTTATTGCTATTCCTCCACCGCTTGTAGCGATTCTGTTCTCAACTTGGTGTCTTTTAAAATAGATTGAACTCTTCGGCTTCACATTAACACTTCTTTTTTTTTCCCCCCACAAGCAATTTAAAGTGGTTAGCAAAAAGCGGGACACATTCAGGTATCTACTTCAGACTAATCCAATTAACCGGCCCCATTTCAAAAGTCTCTTTGTTCTGTAGAAGCTTTTCAACCTAACAGTTAAATATTAATATCCCAGAAACGCAGAGGATTCTCTCCTAAAGAAAAAAAAATATATATATATATATATATTTAATGAGAAAAGTTCTTCAATTTATTTAGAACTTAAATGGAAAATTGACACTGATTAAAGCCTAACTGTTCTTGCAGGCAGAATGGAGACCATGTGACCTGTGAAAACCTTTTGAATGCAGTTTAAATGGAGTTTTTAATCAAAGATCAACAGCTTTCTGTTTTGCAACGATGTCCAATACGAAAACCAGGAGAAATCCATTGTGGAAGAGAGAGACATTTTTCTGTCAATAGTTGCCTCAGCAGACTATGCAATGCAGCCATCTGGAAAAAAAAGAAAAAAACGTATTTACTTTATTACTACTTTTGCAATCATTCTCCCCACCTATACATGCAATCCATAGCTGAAGCATGCCTGTTGACTTGTTGCTTTTGCAAGGCATTGTTAGAAAACAAAGGGCTAACTAACAAAAAATCTACTGTAGTAGAAGTAGGCATGGCAGAGAAGGTCAGCTGCATTAATCAATACTTGGTAAAAGTGCTTCTTTTCCCCTTTTTAAATTGAGTCCAGTCATTAAGTATTGGATTTTGATAAGGTTGGGGGACTCGCAAGGGATGGTTTATAAAAATAATGGTCAAGAAGTGATGCAGCTGAGGTCAGAATTGTATTTCCTAATATAGGCCAGGTCAAATACAAAAAAAAAACATCCTACATGTAAGGCATAGTACTGATATTCTGAAGTGGGGTTGTTTGAGGTACTTATCCATATTCAGTGTATTACCTGTAGCAGTACATGGCAGCCCCTAATGTCCTGCTATTGATGGGGGCAGGAGCTAAAATTATTTTAGCCACCTAAAAAAAATCTATATATATATATTTTGAATATTTTTACTGCCGCTCATCCCGTTATCTATGCTCTGATCAAAGCCACCAGACTCCTTTGGCAAAATTTTACACATAACACAAACAAACTAACAGCTCGAGGCAGCGGTAGACCGGCAACTCCTGTGTTCTGAAAAGTAAAATGACTGTTTTTATTAAAGTAGTCCAGTGGCTTTGAAGAAAGCATAAATGAAGGTGGATAACGTTCAATTCCCCGTCGGAAAGGGCTGTCTGACGGGAAGGTAAAAATGGGAAAAATATTCTGAATATATCATACACTTAAACTGATATAGATGTTTTTAGTCTAAAATGCGTTTAGCGGATTCTCCCGTCAACAGCAGTATGTTGCTTAGCGTCTGTTTCAGTACTGACTAGCAGTGATGCCATGTTACCATGTTACTAGTAACGCGTTACTCTAATCTGAGCACTTTTTCAGTAACGAGTAATCTAACGCGTTACTATTTCCAAACCAGTAATCAGATTAAAGTTACTTATCCAAGTCACTGTGCGTTACTATTTGTCATTTTCCTTAGTAAAAATATATATTTTTGCTTTCTTCTTGCGTCTCGGGGAGTGAAGTCAGGTATGCGACAAGTCACGTTTTCAGCATGAGGACAGGTCACGTGTACCACGCAGCGACACAGACGTAAACAACAATGGAGGGAGGAGAGAGATGAGCGCTTTCTAGCTGGAAATACAGTCAATATTTAGAGTTTGTGTCAGCTAAAGACGGCAATATTAAGGTTCGTTGTACACTCTACATTTGGAGTCGCAGCACTGCAGTCAAACTTACGAAGCAGAGAGCAGAAGGTCCCCCACCACCCAAACAACAAAAGCTGGACTTCGGTGCAAAACCAGTAAGTGGGGGAGAAGAAGTTGGTCGGGCAGTAGGCCTATGTTGTAGAGGAAATGCTGCCCTTAAACACGGTTGACTCGCTCTCTTTCGTGCCATAATAAACCAGATCCTACTACTACTGGCAACGCTGAGCTGCCTCACAGTAAACCGGTTGTCATTTTTATGTTGAGGCTATAGGGGTGTTGTCGGAAGCTGCTGCATGTAACTAATAAAGTAACTTGTAATCTAACTTCGTTACTTTTAAAATCAAGTAATCTGTAAAGTAACTAAACTACTTTTAAAATCAAGTAATCTGTAAAGTAACTAAGTTACTTTTTCAAAGTAACTGTGGCAACACTGCTGACTAGTAATACACTGACTATGGATAAGTACCTCATACAAACCCACTTAAAAAAATCCGAACTATCCCTTAAGAGCCACGGAAGATGGAGTAGGGGAGTAGTGATGTAAATTTACTCTAACTATTGAATATGTTAAATCAGTGGAGTGCACCTTTTTAAATGGTGATCACCAATGTGCTTTAGTTACGTGCCAGCAGTCCCTTTGCATCATTAGGCTTTACAATTGTTGACATCCCTACTTGCAGTGAAGCGGCATCCAATTTAATCAAATTGTAGATGTTTGACCGGTGTCGGACTTCAGTGTCATTTCCTCCCTGTGCTCTCCCTCAGGTCTGATCCGATCGCGTGTGCGAGGCGCCAACACGGCCTCGGCCTCCATCTTGACCTTCTTGGACAGCCACTGCGAGGTCAACGCTGATTGGCTGCAGCCGATGATCCAGAGAGTCAAGGAGGTACAGACCCACAGGCTCACAGTCTGCCGTCATTCACACTCTCCAATTAGACACTTAATACGCGCAGCGCGCACACTCGCACACACACACACACACACACACACAGACACGCAGTCACATACACACGCAACACAGTTCGAGGTGGAACAGTTGCTTTTTCTGGCCCTGTGATGTAACGCTTCAGGGGATTTTGCTCCTATTCAGGGTAGATTTTATTGGCTGTGATGTAATACGTTGGCATTGCATATTGCTGAATAAAAACTCAATTTGTTCAGATTGAAGTCATAATATGCCTAGTCTCGGAGGGTCTGGCTAGTCCACACAGCATTCTGGGATGGGAGAAAAACGTGCCTTGGGTTTATTGGCATTTCTTTAAACCAATCACAATCGTCTCGGGCGGTGCTAAGCGCCGGACAGAGCCACGGCGCCTCTGCAAAATAGCCTCGGGAAGGAACTTGTTTTGGTGGAACACATGTACGCTCAAAGGGTTTTTGGACATGTGGCTGGAGGAGCCTGGGATCGAACCGACAAGGACTGAACTACTCTACCTCTGAGTCACAGACAACTAAAACAGCGTTGCATTTGCCCGGAAATCGAACCCTGGACTCCCACCCCAGCGTGGCAGGCGAGAATTCTACCACTGAACCACCAATGCTTACTTAGTCCTGTTTAGGCAGAACTTGATGGTTTGGCCCGACTGTCCCAGGACAGTCAGACACTGTCCTGTACACTGTCCTGTGACTCCCATGACTGTCCCGGGACAGTCAGACACTGTCCTGTACACTGTCCTGTGACTCCCATGACTGTCCCGGGACAGTCAGACACTGTCCTGTGACTCCTATGACTGTCCCGGGACAGGACAGTTTTTGCTGCCACTGCTGCTGACAGATAGTCTAGCTAGCTGTTTGGATTTACCCTGCAGAGATCTTGGGCTTTGGAAAACAGTGGTCGACATTTTTCACCATTTTCTGAGTTTACTAAACCAAACAACTAATCGATTAATCGAGAAAATAATCAACAGATTAATCAACAATAAAAAATAATCGTTAGTTGCAGCCCTACTTCAACTTTGTCACTGCTGCAAAGAGCACGAAGCCGTATTCCCAACCAATCCGTTTTCTACTTGACTCCTGAGGGTTTTACTGCACTAGGTGGTCTGTTTTGTGTTTTTGTCTGTGGTGGTTCGTGCTGTTGTGCATGGTGACGGCGTTTCTTCTTGCTTCAGGCTGCATGCTGGATACATTTCTAATCCAAAACATGCAGTGGGAAGATTCCCCCCCCCCCTTTCACCGCATCCTACAAATTCAATTATGCAGCCCACCAGGGACACTGCAATCCCATTCACGCATGAATGTTTCGCAATTCAAAAAAAATGTGACCAGGATGAAATAAAAAAACGAAAAAAGACACTTTTCATTATCAGGGGGATTGTATTTCATTGTATTTTCAATGTTCATGGTATTTTCACGTGAACCTTCAGATGCATTTGGGCTGTGAGCCCTCACCGTTTTCGGTCTGGCTTTTCTGTATCACTTTCACAAAGTCACAAAAGCAAAGCGCACACTGCACGTAAATATATGATTTAGAGACACCTAAGTGTCTGCAGAGATGAGCGCTTGCACTTACCAAGAGACACGTGAGACACGTCTGGTGTTATGATAAAGGGAGATGTAGCTGTGGAAACCTTCATCACTCTCATGCTAATGAATAATAGGCTGTTTTCTGGCTGTCTCTTTCCTCCCCTGATATTACTAACCTGTGACTGGGCTCTAACCAGCATATCTGCTCCACCCCGCCCACCCCTCTCATCCCCCCATCACAGGCACACATTCCCACTAAAGGCCGTTTTATGGTTGTGCGTAGAATCGACCCCGCAGACCCCTCTGCGTCTACGCCCGGACCCTACGCCGTAGCCTGACGTGCACCTCTCGAAAAATGTAACTACACGTCGCGGCGGCGCACGGTTGCATTTCCCCCCCGACTCATTTCCTGGTTCTCCTTCTCCATAAACAACATGAAATCAAGGAGAGGGTTAACTTTTCCTGCTCCAGATTTCCCACCGTGGTCAGAAAACACAGGGGAGACACTTTGTTTCTCTCACTATGACTCTAGAGGCGCTACTCTCCATCACTCTCTCACTTTCTCCCTCGCTCTATCACCCACTCCCCCCACACACACACGCACGCGCCGGCTCAACGCACACACCAGCGCACAAGTATAAACATCAGGCCACTTGCGTAGGCTACGGCGAAAGCTCTGCGTGGAGCCTCCGCACAACTGTAAAACAGGCTTAACTCTGCAGCAGGAGTTGATTTCATATTTTCCTCAGTAATCACTTCTCCCCTCATGTGTCCTCCCACTAGTCGGACACTCAGACAGAGCTGCCAGAGCTTTCAGTGTGCCTCACATTTATCATCCACTCCCTTGGTTTAAAGGAAGCGCTGCGTCTGGCTCCACTGCCTAGATTCACCTATGCTATTTATTCATAAGTCTCCGTTACAAAAAACAACTTTATTCACAAACCCTGAGCTACCTTGTCTATTTTTTCTCCTCTTCCTCCTCTGCTGTTTAGCACCTTCTCCAATCCTGTCAATGCACAGACAATATGTTGCCTTTTAATTAGATCTTTTGACATTCTGAGAAATACATTTAGTCACTCTTTTGAGGAGGGTTTGCTGAGAAGATTGATACCACACTCATGTACGGTAAGTAATGTATCTAAAACTAGCAGCTGCTTAGCTTAGTTAAATTAAAAAAGTACAATTATGATTTGGATTATTTTTTTGCCTGAAATTGCTGTTTTTACACTTAATGAGGGAGCTTTGGATGTGCTGGTAGGTCTATTTTGTCAACTTTGGAAAGAGTCAGACTAGCTGTTTCCCCCAGAGTCTTTATGCTAAGCTAACCGTCTCCTGACTGTAGCTTCATATTTAGTGTACAGACATGAGAGTGGGAGCAATCTTCTCATCTGCCTCTCAGCTAGAAAGCCAGTACATCTCCCAAAATGTTCAACTATTCCTTTAAAAGAATAAAGAATGTATTTTTACTTTGCAGAAGGACAACAGTCTGCTGTTTTGTTCAGAAAGTACACCAGACAATAACCCCCCTACCCCCCAAAAAAAAATCTAATTCAAAAACTCATATTCAGAAGTCTCAACGGTACAAAAAATAAAAAAACAGTTTTATTCAGAAGACTCTACACATTGCGGGTGTGTGCACATGGTGTTTGGGTTTCCGTAAACTCATCCTTGACTCGGGGCAGCTATGACTCATCCAGCTTGCATTACAATCTTTCAGTCTGGCATTCATGAGAGCGCCCGGCCCGGCCCGGCCAGGCTGCATGCACCCCGTCCTGGATTCATTAGTCTTCCCCAGACCACAGAGCACGAATACTGATGAAGGATCGCCACCCATGTTCATTAATACAACATAATGACACATTTCATTTGTTAATTCAGAGCTGCAAATAAAAGCACTCAAATGTACATAGTAATTAAGTAGACCTCTCCACTCACAGATGTTGGGGGATTAGAGATGTAAGCCTATCATACACACACTCTCCAGGTTGGGGTGACATTTAATACATTCTTAAAAGTCATTACCTTTTTTAGACCGTGGAGAATAATTGTAATGTGCTGAATAAATATAGCTCCCGCAGTTATACTCTTGACAAGTAGCTAATAATGTAGCCTAACTGGTTATATGATGCCCCTCTGCCCTCTTTTCTTGCCTCTGTTCATTGACTACTGGCTGCCTTTTTTTAATTTAGTGAATTCTTTCATTCTTAATTGCTCAATATAATATGCCCCCAAGATTTAACTTTATCCACAGAGTATACTTCTGCCATTGTTAGCTTTGGTTGGTGTGTGTGTGTGTGTGCGTGTGCGTGTGCGTGGTTCTGCAAAGAAATGCATAACATTGTCGGCTATCATACACAATGCATAGGAATTATATATGGCAAATAATAACAATAAACCCACTATTAATTACATTATCTTAATGCAGTGTAACTACTTCAGCATGTAAATAATGCGTGAGCAAGGACGTTCAGCAATCGTTATCGATCGTTATATCGAATCAACAGCCACGTGCAATTTAGTTAGCAGGTGAAGAATACAAACCACGAAAATCACCCGTTAACTTAATTTAAATTTGCAAGAACTATAGACTAATACAATAACAGGCTTAAATATACTGACAACATAAGTTATGCGACAGTTCTCAAGGACGCACACACCCAATCTCAACTGGCCAGTTATCCTCCGGACAGCGGTAGTCTCTTTTTTTTCTTTCTCTCCCTTTTCCGCCGAGTGGCACGCCCGCTCGCGGTGTGAAGCGCGTGTCCGCGCTGTTCTCCGACATGCACTCTAACAGTCACTGCTGATAGACGGCCTTTTGTACAGCCATGTTTTTGTGAAGTTAAAATACCACAAACAACACAATATCTCTAAAAAGTGTGTTAGCATTAAGCATGTACAGTAGAGAACATGATTCAAAGCACAAAAAAAAAAAAGGTCTGGCACTTGACCTTTTAGCCCAGGCTAGACAGTATGTTCTCTTGTTGGTCTCTTGCTCAGAGACTGCTGTGACATTACTGGGCGATGAAGCAAAGAAACGGAGATCTCCACACGCCAAAGGACATTTGGAAACTGTGGAATTCATTGTGCACAAAACACATTTCCAGTTATGTCGGGTAAAGCTTTTTTATTCTATTCTACAGTTCCGTTTTTCTGTTCTGTGTCTGGTTAAATCGATTCACTCTCCCAAATTGACATACAGTAGAATGATGAGCTTAAATTTCAGCTATATCAAAGGCAGCCAGATGTGAGGGACAAAACAACAGCCCACTGGCACTGTAATAAATTCAGACGCAGAACGAGAGAACAGGTAGGGGAAAAGGGGGTCGAGATATTGAGAGATAATTGGTGACATCCATTTTGGAAGTGCAGCCTCTTCATGCATTAGCAAATCTCCCCCCCCCACCTCCCCCTCCCACACTCTTTGGTGCAATGAACACAAAGTTCACAAAGGGTTCAACCTCTGAGCGGAGAGGGACGGCTCTAATTGGAAACAGTCAGTCGGATTGTCCCGATGCTAAGCTGTTGGGCTACACGGACACATACAGATGCTCAGGGCACTGTTGGCACAGACACACAATCCCATATAGAAGGGAGACAACAAGTGGTGGAATGTGACTAAGTACATTTACTCAAGTACTGTACTTAAGTACAAATGTTGAGGTACTTGTACTTTACTTGAGTCTTTTCTTTACATGCTACTCTCTACTTCTACTACGCAACATCTCAGAGAGAAATATTGTACTTTTTACTCCACTACATTCATCTGACAGCTTTAGTTACTTTACACATTAAGATTTTTGCACACAAAACACATGTAGTTTATAAAATATGATGTTTTAGTATAAATTAAACTAGCCAACAATATATAGACCTACAAGTCGAGCTGAAATGATTAGACCATTAAACACTTAGCTGATTGATAGAACTGTTTGGATCATTTCCCGTTTCTAAAATGTGAGGATTTTTCTGCATTGTGAACTTTTAATACTTTTAAGTGAATTTTCCTGATGATACTTACATACTTTTACTTAAAGAACATTTTTAATGCAGGACTTTTACTTGTAACAGAGTATTTTTTTACAGTCTGGTATTAGTACTTTTACTTATGTTCAGGATCTGAGTACTTCTATCACCACTGCAGACAACACTCGTGCACAAACAAACGCGTGTTATCAGGAATCAACAGTTCTCTTCTGCACTGTTTACTTTAAGCTCCATGTTATTTCTCCAGCAGGAGGTAGTTTAAAAGTTCAGAGTTTATCTGTCCGCTATGAACTGTGGGAAGAATTCAGAGGTGCTTAATGTTCTGCACAGTACAAGCAGTCTATTCTGTTTTTTATTCTAATGTTCCGTAATATAACACAAATAAAAAAAATTCCACTTTGATTACATGTATTGCTGTTCCAGTTCACTAGAAAGAGGGAGGTGGGCTGTTACCAGTAATTCTCTCTCCTTATCAGAACAGGCAATAAGTGAATCATTAAACCTGCTTTTTGTCACGATGACTAATTCATCACGCCACAGAGCCCGATGGGACCTTTAACGTTCATTACAGTGACATACATTGATTTATTTTCTTGACACGCACAAAGAAAACGCAATTGCTTTGCTGAACTTTCACGTGATCCGGAGGGAGATTCTTGTCTGATTGAAACGTTGTTCAAGATAAAGTTTTAGTCGCTCAAGCTTTAGACAGTTTGCGGCACCTTATTTTTTAAATCCCTAGGTCAGAATTTGTTTGTATTGTGTAATTTTTAATGCATTATCATTCCCATCCAACGCAACAGCAGCGGGAGGACTGAGTTTAGATTTTTTTTATTTAATTTTTTGCCCATTTCAGGCCTTTATTGACATGACAGCTGAAGAAATGAAAGAGGACAGAGAGGGGGGAATGACATGCAGCAAAGGGCCGCAGGTAGGAGTCAAACACGGGCCCGCTGCGTCAAGGACTAAACCTCTATCTATGGGTGTCAGCTCTACCAACTGAGTTATCCAGGTTGACCAGGGTTGCAAATTTTTCTGTTATTGGGAAGAAGTCAAAAATCCAGCAACACTCGTAGTATTAGGAACAAGTTTCTTGTGAGACCAACACGTTTCGGTTTGTACTCCTCATCATACAAGAGATTAAAAGAGATGCAGCACTGAGAAACCTTACTAGGCCTTACTTTAGGCCTTACTACCTACCCAGGGAATTTGAGCAAGTGTTTGTCACTGTTGTATATATTCATCCCCGTGCCCACAGTGGCCAAGTTAGAAAATATCGCACCTGATGCGCCCAAATTTATACTTATATACTATAAAAAACGTACTGCCTAACTACTACCAATATGTCAACTGTCCCACGAGAGGAGAAAGAACACTTGACCTATGCTTTGGGAACATCAAAGAGGCTTATAAGGGCTACGCAAAACCTCCAGTGGGGGATTCAGACCACCGCGTGATTCATCTCGTTCCATATTACAAACCGAATCTTAAATGCAGCAAACCCGAGGTAGACAATTAAGAAGTGGAGGTCACGAGGCGATTGTGAGCCTTAAAGGCTGTTTTGACTGTTAAATATGGGACACCTTCTTTGACACTTGCAGGGATCTGGAGGAATTAAACTCCGTGGTGACAGATTATATTCAGTTTTGTGTGGACTGTTCTGTATCTGGAATTCCAGATAAAAACATGATGGGTAATGAGGGGTAATGACTGAAGACCGGCATTCCCCTAGCCTGCCTATGGTCCCCCAGTGGCTAGAAATGGTGATAGGTGTAAACCGAGCCCTGGGTATCCTGCTCTGCCTTTGAGAAAATGAAAGCTGATCTGGAATCTTCTCCTTATGAGGTCATAAGGGGAAAGGTTACCTCCCCTATCTCTGCTTTGCCCGCCGCCGAGAATTTGGCCCACCCGAGCAAAGTGGCAGTCGGTCAAGGCCACACCCCCACCCTCCACCTTGCCCCCCCTCTCTCCTTTCAATAGCTACAGACACAGAAATGGCACATCCTAAGGAAAGCTCATTGTGGGACTGGCTCTAGTGGCTGTAATTCTGCACCAAGGCTGAATTTGGGGAAAGAGACTTCAGATACAGTATTAGGGGACCACTAAGGTCTATATAAAAGAGACTTCAGATACAGTATTAGGGGACCACTAAGGTCTATATAAAAGAGACTTCAGATACAGCATTAGGGGACCACTAAGGTCTATATAAAAGCATCCAAATAGCACCATGTCATGGGACCTTTAACCTCTATTGTAATGAAAAGTCTTGAGAAGATGGTCTTAAAACATGTTCTAGGAGATGTGTAAGGTGCTATTGACCCTCTACAATTTGCATACAGGACAGAAAGGAGCACTGATGACGCCCTATTGTATATGCTCCATAATATTTATTGTCATCTTGATCAGATAAAGTTTATTATTATAGATGCATCACAAGAGCGGTTATAGTTACAGGCATTACATTTGCTTGCATTTATTTAGTGTTTATATACTGCTTATTAATGCTAAATAGGGGGGCTAAATCACAGTGTCGGAGGTTCATTTTTACGCCTTTTGGAAATACACCTTTGAGATAGAAACCCAACATGCTTCTCTCTTTTTTTCTGATATAACCACCTCTTTGGCTGGGTTCCATAACTTCCATGCCTAATTAAAAGAAAGATGAAATGCGATGCTTCATTTCATTGAAATGTGTTTCTACAGGATTAGTTACATCATTCCTTTTGATAGCAAAGGGTTGACTCTCTTCTTGACTGTTTCCCCGTTCCATGCACCCTGGTAGTAATTAACGCTGTGCCATGAATCCCTTCTCTACAATTCATCTTATTAGTAGGGGGCTGTAAGTTCCCGTCCTAATTATTCAGAAACATAAAGGCTGTCGAGGTATTTAACAATCTGGTTTACATAGAAAGACTGTATCATGGATAAATGTGACCGTTTGATGTTAAAATTCTCTCCGCCAATCACCACTGTGAGTGAAATGTAATGGATTATGATATGCATTAAAATACTGACTTAAGGTTTACTCCTCGATGCAGTAGGCCCGGGGTTCGACTCCGACCTGCGGCCCTTTGCTGCATGTCATTCCCCCTCTCTCTCCCCTTTCATGTCTTCAGCTGTCCTGTCAAATAAAGGCTAAAATGCCCAAAACATAATCTTAAAAATAATATGACTTATTGAATACTGACTTAAACCTGTTAAAGTTGCCAACCTTACACCAAACGACTTTTTAAGAGATTCCACTGTTCCAGACAGATGAGAGTCTTGCTAGAGTCGGGGCACACTTCTGTCGTCTCACTCGTTTGGTATAAGGAAGTCATAAAACTCCGTCAAACGTGTTTGATATTGTCATAAGTCATAAGTCTTGGTAGTAAAATCTTCTAGTCCAGAGATATTCAACAGGGGGGTCCTCAGAGCGACTGCAGCAGGGCCTCCAAATTATTCATTTTTTGATAGTTTTTTCTAAATTTAAAATGTCTTAACATGAATCCAACATATTATTAACAAATATAAATCAGCCTATTTGTGAAAACACCGTGATGACAGGCTTCCTGGCCTATAGGTAAGATTGACGTCCACAGATACAGGTACTTCCAAAGGATTCACTGTGCCACATGTATGTTTAATATTACATTATTTATAAAATCATTCAAACAATTATTTTAATAGCTTAGTATTCTATGCACTAAAAAGGCTATGTGTAAAGGCTTTAGGCTGCCCTACATGTTATTGTAGGCCCAGTTTAATACAATATATGTAGTTGGGGGTCCCTGCTCCGTCTCTCTTTCAGTTAAGGGGTCCTTGTTTTAAGACCCCTCATCTAGTGTGTGACTAAAGTTGACATCATGAGAACCATCTCACTCACACTTTAGTCTTTTCAAAGTCTTTTCCGAGTCTTGTAGTGTATGGTAGGCACACGTTCCAAATGTTCAGTCATGTCTCAATGGTAATGTGTCTGTGTGTCCTCCTCCTCCTCCCATGCAGGACCATACGCGAGTGGTCAGCCCCATCATCGACGTCATCAGCCTGGATAACTTCGCCTATCTGGCTGCATCCGCTGACTTGAGAGGAGGTCAGGACACAACACACAACTCATGTACAGTAACAGCTGATAACACACCGCTGAAACCAGTCAGGGAAAAGCCCTGTTTTGCAAACTCACTCCACATATGACATCACCATCTCTGACTGAAAAATTCAAAACTCATGATAGAAATTGCCAGATGAATTAGTCAATCTGGTAAATAAAGTTTGTGAGGTTTTCATTCAACGGCAGTGAACTTTAAATACGAATTTCTGTAAGGACACGTTGCCATAATGGGTATGAAATTAGTTCCACTAAAATCAGTTAGATACTCTTATCTGGCTTCTTCTTTAGAAGACATTTCATCTCTGTTTTGCTCTCTTTCTCTTCAGGATTTGACTGGAGTCTCCACTTCAAATGGGAGCAGATTCCCATCGAGCAGAAGATGGCGAGGAGTGACCCCACGCAGGCGATCAGGTGTGTCTACAATTGTCCGCTCGTCATCATCCCTATTCCTCTTTCCATAGCAATGCCATTATATTGATTCTAAACCTGAAAAATTCATCATGGACCTACGTATTGTATAGGTATGAAATATTATGGATTTGCATTAATAAAACAAAGAACAAAAACAATCTTGCGCAAAATACAAAACAGATATTCGTCCTCCTAGATATTCCTTACCTCAGTGATTCAAATTATGCTCATACTAAAGTTAGTTATAGGATTACTTCTCTTTTAACAATAAAATGTTGGCCTGTCTTTTATTTTCAGTCACAGATTTGTCACATCTGTTGTTTGCAGATTAAATTGATTTGATTTCTTCCTGCTCTCTGTGCATGTTTGTTTGTACAACATTTGTTAACAAATGTTAACATATTTTAATTACTGGAATTGTTGGGTCTTAGTAAATTATAGAGTGTGGTCTAGACCTACTCTATCTGTAAAGTGTCTTGAGATAACTCTTGTTTATGAATTGATACTATAAATAAAATTGAATTGAATATAAATATAGACATAAGGACCCTCTACAAAACCACCTTCAGGCCTTTATTTTGTCATCTGATATTAGTCTTGATTCCCAAACAAATGTTCAATTAAAAATAGCACAAAGCAGTTAACACACAGTGTTATCTTGGGTGTAAAAAAAAAATAACTCGAGACTTGTACCAAATGACTTGAGACTTACTTGAGCCAAGATGACTTGGTCACAACACTGCAGTACAGTAAAAAGATGTAAATGACTCCTCTCCTCTCTACTCTGCAGGACGCCCGTCATCGCTGGTGGGATTTTCGTCATGGACAAGAGCTGGTTCAACCACCTGGGCCAGTATGACACCCACATGGACATCTGGGGAGGGGAGAACTTTGGTCAGCTCACTGATGAGTTTGAACTTTTACTTGAATCAGAAGAATGACTTTTTATTTATCATCATCCGCAGGAATTCTGCAAAGAGTCTCTTTAAATGTTCTGTACTCGACATTCAGAACATTAATACAGCAGCAAACAACCAAGTAGTCAAAAGAATTTAGCATTTCAGAACCTTAGGAAATGGACAGATTCCGAACACGAACACACACGCCTAGTAACTCGATAATGAAGACGTAGAGTAGGATATCTTTCAACTCAGGACAGCGCCACTTCTCACACATACAGATAGGATTGGAGATGAGAAGTTGTGATTGGTGTATAGGATATGGAGCAGGGGACTGACAGCGACATAATCAATCACACTTTGACAGACGCTCCACTTAGCACCAACTGCAGTGTTTAATTTTACATGAATGTAGCCTACTGGCAGTCTGGCACACGTGGGTGCTCAGTATTTTCCGTGGGTGCAGAGCACCCACAGTATCGGCGCCTATGAAAACAACTGTTTACTATGTAAAGAAAAAGTGTATATATTTTGAGTGCAGCTGCTTTAAATATGAACACAAAACCAAGCTTTTACTCTGCCCTGCAGGACAACTTCAGACATATACTGTAAAATAGCAAATATTCCTAATTATATTTATTAATGCTAATTTTCTAATTTTACTCCATTACATTTTCTTCAACTTTCCTTTTCTGAAAGATATTTACATTTTGATATGTGGACTTTTCAAGAGTTGGCCAGAAGAGAAGTAGGTAGACAGATGATTATACACTTACTTTACAAAATACAAGCATACTGAATTGGAATATTAAATCAAATCCCTATAATTAACTTCTCTGAACTTCGCACAGGTCACTGATTTTTAAAAGGAAAATCCATTGAGGAAAAATGGATTTAACCTGGTGGCAATTACTTTCAGTAATTAGAAGAACAATGATTTTTCTATTCTCTGTAAAGAAGAACAAAGAGTCTCGCGCTCACTTGGATAAACATCACTAGTTTAGAACAAAAACCCAATGAAGAAAAGAATGCTTATTCTCAGGGCTGTAGTACTGGAGTCCGAACTCGTCTTGGACTCGTTGGTATTCAGACTTGTCTCAGACTCGGCCATTGGACTCGCCAAATATTCTAGTTGGTCTCGACCGAGTCCAGCACAATATACTTCTGTTCTAAAGTAAACCATTGATGAAGCGCACTCATCAGAAAACAGGTATTAGTTTAATTCAAAATCCATCTTGAACAGGCATCGAAATTGGTCGCCTTGTATACACCTGGCTGCATCATATACCTCAATCATCATATACATCAATCAGTTTCATTTTGGCCACAGACACAATGTCAGCGAGCACTTTGTACTATGAATTCTTCAGCACAAGTGAAAGGTGCAAGAATGGGAACATTTCCATTTTATATTTTAAGTAAATAATGTGGCCTAATTAGACTCTTTCTTTCTATGATCTTGACTGTCTCATTTGGACTCAGTCTTGACTTGGACTCAAACTTTTTGGACTCTGTCTTGACTTGGACTTGATCCTCTTTGGAAGTGGTCTTGACTCGATCTCGACTAGTCAAAGGTCGACTTGACTACAGCCCTGCTTATTCCTCTTATTGACTGCCATGTTTATTTAAAAAAAATTAAATAAAAAAACAAACGGCTGTTTCCAATGACACGGCTGTCATGAACACACAAGTAATAATGAAAAATTATAATTCAAGTCATTAAACTGGACATTTTAATGTCTTAATTTCATGCATTGAGTCAGGGTTGGCTCTGGGCCACCGCAGATGCTTCTGGATGCTGCAGAGGCCCAGCAGCCCGCTCTCCAAAATGCCAGTTATGACCTTGGAATTTGCAAGGCAGCACAGCGTTACATTATCTGCAACAGCAGCTTTCATTCTGATAATATACAGCTTATAAGCATCTGCTGCTTAAGAAATGTAGCAGGCCATGCCAAGATTGGGATGATGCAGATCACACAGACTGACAGAGAAACAACTACCTGCCTGCATACTTGACCTCATCCTCTGTCTGTTCTGTTGCAGAGCTTTCTTTCCGGGTGTGGATGTGCGGGGGAAGCCTGGAGATTCTTCCCTGCAGCCGCGTGGGTCACGTGTTTAGGAAACGGCACCCTTACGACTTCCCAGAAGGCAATGCCCTCACCTACATTAAGTGAGTGGGTTGATCTGTTAGAAACCTGACGTCCTGTCTGCTGTACAGCGTTATTGCACCGCAAAGCGATCAACCAGCTGCCAAGACAGTCTTTTACTCAGCCTTAAGTGTCACATGAATCAGCACAGTTCAGTGTGAAGTGAAAGAGCTTCACACGTTTTACATCTTTGGGCTTTTTGACTCAAGCGGCAGTGAGAGATGAGTAAGTAGGTAAGAACTCAATAACTCCTCAGTCTTGAAATAGTTGTTCTTAGTGTCCAGGATACTGACAAAGATCCAGATTTAATATTTACATTATATATATATATATATATATATATATATATATATATATATATATATATATTTAATATTTTTTTATTTTAAAGGTTTATAGATGAACGTGCAGCAGGCTGCAAGGAAACATTGTGATCCGGCAACAAAACTGAATAAAAATTCTATAACGTAATAGGCTATTTTTGCTGTTTGAAGTTGTGACTGCATTTTCCCCTAGCTGGCTCACTGTCACACTGAACACTATACTGATATTTAACTACAGTTGGCAAGGCAACTAGTCACCCCCACCTTTCAGCATTCAGCACGATATCGGTTTCTTACTGTTTTGTGTAAATCTCTTGTCTAAAAGATACTGCTGCTAGTCTGAAACGCACCAAACGGTCTCATGTGCCTACAGTATTTGTCTTCATTCACAAATACATCTAGATTTTAAGGAGGATGACATTCCTGCTGGAGATGTGGGGACATATTGTGGCATCTGAAGGTTTGTGTGTGTGTGTGTGTGTGTGTGTGTGTGTGTGTGTGTGTGTGTGTGTGTGTGTGTGTGTGTGTGTGTGTGTGTGTGTGTGTGTGTGTGTGTGTGTGTGTGTGTGTGTGTGTGTGTGTGTGTGTGTGTGTGTGTGTGTGTGTGTGTGTGTGTGTGTGTGTGTGTGTGTGTGAGAGACTAGTCATTAGAGCTGCCTACAGGAATGGCAGCAGCACTGTCATTACTGTGTCTGAGCAGGCGTTGTGTGTCTGTGTCCACGCAGGAACACCCGGCGGGCTGCTGAGGTGTGGATGGATGAGTTTAAACAGTACTACTACTCTGCAAGGCCGTCAGCCCAGGGCAAGGCCTTTGGCAGGTCAGTCCATTATACTGTCACCCTCTTCTCTCAGCTTTTGAATGTATTTCTTCGGATACCATTTTTATACATCCTTTAATGTATTAGTCAGGCGATCATTAAAATAGTTGTTCTAACCCACGCTCATAATTTCCATAACACTATTTATAAGTTGAGTCTGTAGGTTCAGCCGAGTTCTGCGTCGAGATCTCATTTTTTTGATCATCTTTCTTTCTCTCTCACTGTGCCTCATATTCTCCACAAATCCCTTTTTCTATTTTCTCTTCTCTACTGTGTATCTCTCTTGTGTTGCGTTTCCTTTTTGTAGCATCGCAGACCGCCTGACGCTGCGGCGGAAGTTGAACTGCAAACCTTTCCGCTGGTACATGGAGAACGTCTATCCTGAGCTGAGGTACGGCACTCAGACTGAGCTGCAATCGCTGTCCTTCATGTTGGACAGGTTGAGTCGTGCTCTCTGTCCAAGCTTTGTCTATGTATAAATACTTAGAATAATTATGTGAGTCTGATGTATTTTTTTTTTCCCCACAAAAAAAGTTGAAATGTTAATAATTCTTAACATTGTATCTACTCTTTCATCACATTGAAAAATCCAGAATTTATGAATATGTAGATATTTTTTAATTTAAAAAGTTGAACTGGACTGAAGGTGTCTCCTCCTTCAATAGAAGTCCATTATCACCGTGGTTCAAGTTCAACTTCAAGTTTCCATATCACACTTCCTCATGTCCACACATACACGTTTAAACTCAGATTTAAGGCGAGCACAGAGAGTGCAGTGGAACATCCGAGTTAGATTTTTGAGTGGAGGTATACGGTACGCCTGCAGGTTATCCTGGAATTCATGGACAACTTTTATGCCTGATCTGTGACTATTATTTTGTGCTCAAGAGGGCCAAAGTTTCCCTTCAAATACCATTAAAAACCAACCAATCGAAAATACTCGTGAATTGAAAATACACAGAAAATCTGTTCAGCCTCTAATAATCAATCGAAAGAAACACAGCCAAACACATTTTTTCAGTCTTTCATTTCAAAAGTAAAAAGCCACGTTTAGAGAAAGAAAAGACACAATCATAAATGCAGTCAAAATGTCTTCCTCCCTCCCACTTAAATCAGTAAAGACCTTGCAAATCCTTCGGGTCGTTATGACCCCCAAGTTCAGAACCAATGATCTAAATATATGTGCTATGGATGGGAACAACCGAGTGTGGTATCAGTGTTTATCCCAGCAGCTTGTTTCCTAATCCCCTGCCTCTCTGGCTCTATCTGCTCTGGGTCGTTCTTCCAAATCACTGTGGCTTCTCCAATTGTATATTTTCATAAGTATGTGTCGCAACAGGGCACATTACTTAATGGTGTGATTCAGTTACACAATAAAACAAGCAGTCAAATTCAACCCATCTGTTATTTACTGCCGTAATAAGACCTCTCATTGACCCCTGTGTCTCTCCTCTCTGTAAATGGCTCCCTCAGGGTGCCCGAGCAGGAAGCGGTGTCCAGTGTGCTGAAACAAGGCGGTTTGTGTCTGGAGACCCGTGGGACAGACGCCCTTGGCCTGGCAGAGTGCAGGGGCATCGGAGCCATCAGGCCGCAGTCGCAGGTCAGTCCTCTGCTACTAGTGGGCTAGTGACTGTGGGTTGCACACTTAAAGTCTGAATTACTGCCAGAATATGTGCAGGAATTTGACCTTATGACTCAGGTGTAAGTATATACTGTAGAAGGCACAGGGACTATGTGCAACGGGGCCCAAGCATTAGTGATGGTGTGAATTTCAGACGTGAAGAATTACACGTATTTAGTATATAGTATTGTTATTTATCTACTCTTGCATTCCCAGCCCTATCTCCACAGCCCTGTAGAATAAGGTCTGGCTACACCACACATACTGTACATTATTGGATAGGAGAAAAAAACACTCTGGGTTGTTTGCATGTCTTTAAACCAATCACAATCGTCTCGGGCGGCGCTAAGCTCCGGACGCAGCGGCGATGGCTCTGCAAAATAGTCTCAGGAAAGAACTTGTTTTGGTGGAACATTTGCACCCCGAAAAAGTAGACGCCACATACAATATTAAATGAACGTCATTTGCTCTTACCAGTGTATCATCGTGTGTATTTCGTCCACAGTAATCCCACCAATCGTTCCCAAAACGTCCCAGTTAGAGAGGAAATGCCCTAAACATGTTCTTTATAAATCTTTGCCATCATTCGAAAGAACGAAGCAGGCCTGTCTTATTGCACGATCCAAATTTTGTTCCAAACTTGCCATTTTCAGCGTGTAGCTTGCTAGCTCGAAGGTTGTTGTTGTTTCCCGAAGATAACGGAGTTTGAGAACGGCGACCCACAGGGAGCGGAAGGTGAGGGACATCCGGCGCGTCAGGCAATTATCCTGGCAATGTACTTCCGCTGATCCAGACTATTATTTATCTGACAAATTAGCATACGGTATGGTAACATAAATGGCTTTTGTCGTGGAAAATATGACTTTTATCAACACGTTAACGCCACAATCCTTTAGTCTTCCTCCCCTGTAGCCTAAAAAAATGTCCCTCTGTTGCTAAGTTACAGAGATGATAAACACATGTTATCAATATCTCATGAGGAACTGCATGCCAAACCTTAATTTACGTTTAGTCACGTTCGTCAGCATTAGTCACTGTAGAGATTTTACCGTTGTATTACTCATGATGAGCTCAGCTGGACGTCACAGGTATTATTAGGTGTTATGTTTGCAGCCTGTGGCTCAGATTAAAGCCAGCAGGTGATACAAAAAGATCCACGAGTATGTTGCTAAGAAGGAAATGGGGTTCAATGTGAGAACAGTTCTTCCCTTTCCAGGAAGTAAACACAGCCAAGTTTGCCAATTTCAGACTGCATCTCTTTAAATCAGTTGAGGTTTCTGATTGATAGCTGAAGAAATCTGTAATCCATTAAAGTTATATGTCTCAGTTCCCCTTTTGAATTAGTTGCATATACTGTAGCTAGGAAACCATGTGTTTACACAAAACCTGTTGGATTGCAGTATATTTAGTAAAAAGCACTGCTGTTAAATGTAATACTTGTACAGAATAAATGAAACCAAGAGTTTGTGTGAAAAGCACATGACCCTTGATAGCAGCCACCACAGTCAACAGTGTTTCTGTATTTTGCAGAGATGGGAACTAATAGAGCCACTGCTCCGGCAGCAGGACCTCTGCCTGGCCATTTCAGCCTTCACAGCAGGGTCAAAGGTCAAGATGGAGACCTGCAACACAAAAGAGCCCAGACAGGTAAGAAGTGTCCACTGTCAAGCATTCTTTTTCCCGCTTCCCATTCATTGGCTATGTGAGCAGCCGGGCAATGCATTCTGGTAGTGTCACGGCGACTTTCGAGAAGCGTGCCTGCTCCTTATTTGCATAAAGTTGAATCCGGGCTACTTTATGTAAATTGTAAAGCGTTTGTCCAATCAGGTGCAGCCATCAGGGGTTGTAGGAGGCTGAAGCCTGTTTGAAACATATAACTGGTAGTGGCAAGCCCACCAAACATCCAATTGGCTGCTGCCAAGGACTCAGCCTACAATGGGACGCGCGCTCTTACTGAGTGAGCTAGAGGCCGCCCCCAAATGACCAATTCTGGGAAGCTGCTGTCAAAAAACACCACAGTGGACACAAACCATTAGCCTTTCAAAAGACAGTACATTTAAGTGCCATTTTGAACTTTTTCAAGTTCTGCGATACATTTAAAGAATGCCAAAAAGACATAAAAAAGTGTAATTTCATTTATTTTATAAACAAGGTGTTCTGTGAAGTTATTGTGTTAACTAAGGGTTAACAAAAGACAATGGAATTTGCC
This sequence comes from Perca schrenkii, assembly GCA_025617405.1. Taxonomy (NCBI): domain Eukaryota; kingdom Metazoa; phylum Chordata; class Actinopteri; order Perciformes; family Percidae; genus Perca; species Perca schrenkii. The sequence continues at coordinate 7,157,939 of CM046806.1, forward strand.
TTAATCTTGCACTATCAGTCATTTTCAGCAGTAGGCCTACTTTTTCCAAACGATTATCTCATTTTGGAATCATTTGTCCTTGATGTGCCACTCACATGTTGAAACTCAGACTTGGGAGATTTGGAGATAAGAGGTAGTTCCAGGACAGATGCAGAGCAGCCCGCCTGCTGCTGCCAGAAGACCATCTGAGTGGCCTTGTTGCAAGAGCAGTTGATTTTATAGATGCAGTAGAACAAGCGCTCCCCTAGCTTCAGACCCCACCCTGTTCTTTCCTAGATCTCCCCTTCGTGAATGTCGAACACGCACGTCCCATGTGGACACGCGCTGGCTGCACAGTTGATTTATGACATCGAAGAGGGAGTTATTAACTCGAACCATGTGTAAGAGTGCGCGGGACCCTTGCCAGGCCATCCTCTCATCTCTCTGCAGGCCCCCGTCGCAACCCTCTGAGAGTTCGTTGGAAACCTGCCCATCAACAAGCAACCACTTTTTGCTGTGGGAGACATTTGGCCTTTTTGCCCTGAGTGTTCAATCCCCTGAAGGAAAAAAAATTACTTGTGTTTTTGACTTTGCTCTCTAAATGAAAGAGTACTGAAGTGATTAACTCTTGGAGCAACAAGTGAGGTTGGCACCATTTTTTTTAAATGTAGAAACGTATGATATCAAACTTAAACTAAGGTTAGAAGGGTAGAGTTTATCCGATCCATCATCAATACGACCAAGGCTTTCCCCTGATCACGGATGCATTAAAACAGTCTGGAAGAGCTCTGCAACATTTTATATTCTCAGCGTTATTGTTTTAGAAGTTTCTGGGGTTTTTTTATTTAGAAATTCTTAATAAAATCCTGAAAGAATTTTCATTAGTTAGGGTTTCACTGGAGAGATTATGCCCAATGCTGGTCTAAATGTTGATTTAGAAGCCTGTCCAATAAGTATATATGTCATAGAATACTTGGAATTTCTTTGGCATGAATTAGCCATATTTCAGGACAAAGAAAACTCTGCAACTCTATCACAAATCATTGTCGGTTGAACCTCAAGTGAACGGCGCTTCATGTCACACAACAAAAAACTGAGTGTACTCATTGTTGCTACTAAATTCTTCAACGTTTTCACTTCATTTTTAATTTCCTCTTTGTCTTTGTTGCACAAAAATGCACAGCACCAGAGGTGGAATGTAACTAAGTACATTTACTTAAGTACTGTACTTAAGTCCAAATGTTGAGCTACTTGTACTTTACTTGAGTATTTTCACACAGACGCACTCTCCCTCTGCGATTTTAATTAGATTAACCTCCCATTCACCTCCACACTTCATATGGCTCCAGAAATCTGCACTTGGCACTCTCGTTCTCTGCTGCTGCTTTAAGTTCAGCTTTAACTATTTAATCAGCAGGCTAATCAAGGAATCACTTCTACCTGCTGATTTATGGACAGCCTGTTTATGGGGAGCTCTCTCTCTCTCTCTCTCTCTCTCTCTCTCTCTCTCTCTCTCTCTCTCTCTCTTCACTTCAGTCTCAAGTTTCTTGTCGAACTTGCTCCGGCACATTTACAGACAGTGATGAGACCCTGGGGAATCTCTCTAGCTTCTTTGGGGGACCAATTCACTCTACCCAATTAATCTTGTACCCCCCCAGCTGTATTATTGTAATGTTTCAAGTGGTATTGTGAATAAAGAATAAAGAGAAAAGAAAAGAAAAGAAAAGAAAAGAAAAGAATATTGGATATATGGAGAATTAAAGAAATCCGGCCCGACTTGTTACTCAGTGAAAAATCCTGTTACAATATAAAATCCTAACATGATGTGTTCGTAAGCAAGAACTGGAGTCTGAATCCCTGTCATGACAGTATCCTGTGAGTGGTTTGTAGATAGGATGAATCTGTGTAACTGATGTAATAATGACCATATATTAGAGGGAAGTACAACGATAAAAAAAAAAAGAAATCCAACACCATTTCTTCCCCCCCACCTTATGGTGATAAAATGAGTCTGTGGCCTTTTGGTGATACTCTGACTCCTCTTGGCTTCAGCACATCACATCAGATCCTTAACTGAAGTTCAGTCAGGAACACTCCCGTCGTAGATTTAACCGTTCATCGCAACAAATGGAAATCCAGTTATGCTTGGCGCTGATGGCTCCGCTCTTGCTAACGCTCCCTGGACCAGCCAAGCAGCATGCTAAGCTGAGACAGGGACCGTCATGCAGAACCCCCCTATGATAGTGAGCCAAAAGAAAGACATTATAAACCATTTTAAACTTTGGGAGATGTTAGGACTCTGAACTAGGAAGGTGGAGGCTGGGGTGGTGGAGGCAACGCGTTGCCAGCAGCAGCGGTGAGTGTAGCAGGGACCAGTGATGAGGGAGAATGGCTGTGATTGGTGTGTGTCTGACAGGAATGATAATTCAATTAGCGGGCGTACGACTTCCGTGTCCTGAACTAACGCTAAGCTTAATTAAAAGTATTTATACCGCAATATACACTCAGTTGCCAGTTTACTAGTGACACTTAGCTAAAACTAATACAACAGTACATGCAATACATCCTCCTTTCATGAAGGCTATAATGTTCAGTTTTAGACCCATTTCAGAGAGGTATTGATTCAACTTCATGGTCATTTCGGAGGCTGCCGTTTGTGGTGCTGTTGATTTATGTTGCGTCATAATGACAAGTGTTTCTAATATTCTGTCAAACCCTTTTATATCAGTGAGGATGGAATACATAACAGAGACACTTCTCCGTATAATACCACAATCTGCAATCAACACAACACCTGAAGGGAGGATTTTTAATGGCTGTTGCATTCTATGAAACTGGATTCCTTCTACAAGGCTGTAACCTAATAAACTGACAACTGAGAGTAAAAATACTCTATTACAAGTATTCATTTATTTGTTTGCACATAAAAAATACATTATATACATATACACACAAATATTCACATACTGTAAATATACAGAATACAGTTAGAGCGATAAATAATTCAGGCCAATATATATCGGCCGGTATATTTTATTGTTAATAATAAATAAATGAATGCTTTTATTTCGAACATGTTAAAAAAAAAATCATACAATAAAAGCTAAAAGAACAAAAACCCAATATTAAATTAACATGTCCAAGAAGGAATAGGAAGAAACAAATACTTATTTAATACTACCCCTATAATGTAAATAAACAAATATAATAAATAATGTGTGAGAACATGGACAGAAATGCCAAACTGGTTCTAGGTCATTCAGAAACAGTGTCTCTAGTGTGTAGTTTGTCCACCAGAGTGCACTGACAAGCGGATTTTTTTTTTTAAAATGTCCCACTTAGTACGTATCATGGTCACATATCAGCTGATATATTATTCTTTTTTTTTAACTCCCAAATATCCATATCGGTATGGGCCTCAAACATCTCATCTTGTTTAAGCTACAATACAGACACTCTTACACCTTTCATAAACTTACACATGTGAATTATTTCAAAGTAAAAGTCCAAACTAAAAGTACACATAACAGAAACATGGCCTCTGTGAGTGTTGTACTATATATTAGATTATTATAACTGATGTTAAAGGTGTTGTTGGCCCAGCTGGTGCTTATTTGAACTATTTGATACACTGTCGGGTAGTTTCATCTATTAGAGTGCATCTTTTGTTGTAAAGAAACTAAAACAAAATAAATGTAGTGAGATGGACGTATAAAGGAATATGAAATAAAGTATTGCACATTTGTATTTTACTGTACAGTCGTTACTCTAGTAGATGTACTGAGTTACGTTCTACCACTGCTGAACTCGGTAACAAATGGCGTACACAACGTTTTATCAGTCAAAATAAATAGTTTCTTCAGGCTGCTGAGGACTACAGCTGGATCTGCTCTGATTTTTCCACTGTGACTTTCAACAAATAAATCATTCCTCTGACTACTGTACTCCTGGTCTGACTCGGCCCACTCCTCACGACTAACATGAACGTGCTGATACCCAGCATTTATAATCAGGGAATAATAAAACCAGAGAAGGACGCGTAGGCTTTCTATAAGCCCACGTGTTGATAGCCTCTGTTGCAGAACACAGCAACGGTTGCATTTTTTCCCGTCGTCTGCGAGTATATGGTGCCGATTTAAAAAAAAAAATAAATAAATAAAATGTATGTTGATATTTTATCAGGCAGTCCTAGAGAGCCGAACCGGGTGCAGTACCACAGCTTGGTTTGACAACCTCTCTGTGCAGTTAAAGAATAAATCGTTCCGATTGATTGATTGATTGATTGATTGATTCATACTGCATGGGAAATGATTGGTGTTAGAGAGCATTTATCCATGCAGAGTATTTATGAACAGATGATCTGTAAAGCGCCTGGGAATGGTTTTCAGAACCATGTTGTAGGCTGAAGACAAACGATGTCTCAACCCACCTCCCCTATTTAAAGAACGTCGCTCCTTTCAAACCACCTATCCTCCCCATCCAGGATATAGACATCTTGATCTTGATCTATGTTTATTTGGTTCAGGCTTATTGTCTGTTTTGTTACTATTTTATTGAATAGTCTTGAATATTGTAGTTATTGTCATCTTTTCTTGATTTTTGTCTGGGTGGGTGGTGATGAAATATTGAACTACTGTATATGCACTGCATGAAACCATGCTGTGTATTACACACCATCGGGGTCATATCATTGCTTGTTGTATTTTATTTGTATCATGTTGTATGTGTTGTTTTTTAACAGCTGCAGCATTGGGTTAAGACATATTTCCCACCTTGTGGGACAATGAAGTTAATCTTGAATCTTTGAAATGACCTGACAGATGTGTTTTTACCTATTATTATTATTATTTTTTTTTAATCTCTTTTAGAAGTGGAAGCCTAAAGGCACGGCTCTGCAGCACATGGTCAGTGGCCTGTGCCTGGACAGTCAGACTCCGACGGGCCCGCTGGTCGCCACTCAGTGTCGCCCCCAGGTGGCCAGCCAGTCCTGGGAGCCACAAATCATCACCTGAGCCACAGTGGACGTTGGGAGGGTGGGGAGGGTGGGGGGCGACTGGGACCCGGCCTGCAGAAGGACTCATTGGGATCATCATCTGTACAGTCTGTCGCCGTGCTGAGGGGATGAAAGGAACTGTACTTTTGTGATGGTCCGTGGGGATATCAGAGCATCGCTGAAAACATTTCATCTGATGTCTTTTCTGTACAGTGCTTCATCCTTCCAGGAGGCCGCAGTTCTACGTAATCTAATGCTTTTCACTGAAAAACTGTTGCACATCTGACCTTTTCATTTCTTATCTACAGTATATCCTGGTAAACACTTTGCTTAAAGTCAGAGTAGTGTGGGTTGCCCTCAACACTAACGAGTGCGTACTGTACTGTAGCAAATGTGTTGAGGTGTGGACCTGACTCTGAGTCATAGTAAGTGCTTGTCTTGTTGCCTAGTCTTAGGTTGAGGCATTTGTTACGTGTAGACCAGGGCAGCTTTATGTATAGCCAAGTCAAATCTTTGAATTGCTGAATAGCAGTCTTGAAAGCACCATGCGAAGCACCACTGTCAGGAACATTATTTATTGTTTTGCATGGTCAGACCCAAAGAATGTTTTTTTTCTTTTCTTGTCTCTCTACAAAGTTTCATGTAAATATTTGAAGCAGATAATGGCTTGGTTTTTGTGTCAAGTACTCTATATGTTGTTTGAAAAATAAAATGTGGTAACAAAGGAATTGTTGTTCTAATTATTTTCACAATAAGTTGGAATATTATAGAATAGAAAACACTCTATTGTCCCTGAGGGGAAATTTGTCTTATTATAGCATAGTGCTACCATCTGTTGCTTCACAATACAAACATGTAACAAAGAAACCATTCTGAAATCGACATGAAATCAACATAAGATCGGGCACCTGAATAGAACTTCTTCACAGCAGACATGTTGACATGTCATAGTAGGAAAAGCAGAGGTGTATTCAAATCCATTACTGATGGCTGCATTCCACTTAGGAGAGGTCCTGGTATTAAACCATTACTGATGGCTGCATTCCACTAAGGAGAGGTCCTGGTATTAAACCATTACTGATGGCTGCATTCCACTAAGGAGAGGTCCTGGTATTAAACCATTACTGATGGCTGCATTCCACTTAGGAGAGGCCCTGGTATTAAACCATTAATGATGGCTGCATTCCACTTAGGAGAGGCCCTGGTATTAAACCATTAATGATGGCTGCATTCCACTTAGGAGAGGTCCTGGTATTGTGCATGCTGACTCACTGAAACAGCTTACTGGGACACTTGATGGAATTGAGCCATCGTTAAGGTTATCACTTTCAGCTGAGCTTTTCCTACTATGACAAGTCAAAATGTCTGCTCTGAAAAAGGCCCATGGCTCACCTGGTAGAGCGTAGGCCCCATGTACAGAGAGGTTCAGTCCTTGCCGCAGCGGTTGCAGGTTCAATACTGACTTGCTTGCCCTTCATGTCTAAGCTGTTCTATTGAATAAAGGCCTAAAATGCCCCCCAAAAAAATAATCTTTAGAAGTTGAGCAGTGCTGTTGTGTCATCGCCGCTCAATAAAGCTAACAGGAGAGTGATGGACATGTGACTCTGCCATCGCCTGTACACTACCGCGTGTGTCTACATTTAGACGTTTGATGAGTTCCAGTGGTGGAAAGTAATTAAGTACATTTACATAAGTACTGTACTGTACTACAATTGTGAGGTACTTGTACTTTACTTGAGTATTTCCATTTCATGCTATTTCATACTTCTACTCCACTACATTTCAGGAGGAAATATTGTACTTTCTACTCCTACTCCTACGTTTACTTTACAGCTTTAGATACTAGGTTCTTTGCAAATTTAGCTTATTAATACAAAATCCAATCAACAAATACATTCTGATATATTATTATTATAGGTTTAAGCTACCCAGCAGTGTGTAAAGTAGTAAACAATGAGCTCCACCTTTACCATCTGCAGCGTTAAAGTGACGTATTAATGCATCAAAAATTATATAATGTGTATTATTCAGACATGAGTCATTCTGCATAATGAGTATTTTGGGGTTAGGCTACTTTGTTGCAAACGTTTTGTAAAAGTTTGACTGCAGGGCTTTTATACTTCTAACAGAGTATTTCTACACTTGGTACTAAAGTGAAAGATGTGAGTACTCCTCTGCAGTTCAAACACCATGAAAACAGATTTCCGATGAAGAACACATGATAAAGTGACACATTCAGTGTAGGTAGGGTTAAAAATAAAGAAAAGAAAACAAAGTGATTAAGCGGTGGTGTAGCTGGAGTTACATAAAGTGACCACAAGGGGGCAGAGTATCCTCACAGATATGTAAGAGGCGCTCCGACAACATTTCATGACTGACAGGTTGATGTGTGAAGGCTTGGTGGAAAGAAAGAGTCATAAAGAAGAATGGATTCAAGATATTAAAGAATAAAAAGAGAGTGACAGTGAAAAGAAGATAGAGACACAACTGTGTGTGTGTGTGTGTGTGTGTGTGTGTGTGTGTGTGGGTGTGGGTGTGTGTATGAGAGAGATATTCACGCCTCCAAAGAAATACACTGGCATGAGAACCATTAGCATAACAGGCTTGGCAACTTTGTTAGTTTGTCTTTTTCTTTGTTGGTTTTGTAACCTTCAAGGCCACGAAGCACGTCACCGTGCAGCTTAGTAGGCTTCTCAGCTATGCGAGGAATGTGAGTTAATGCTGATAAACCTCTGGCCCTTTGAAGGGGCCGAGGTTTCATCATCAGGGGAGGAAGCTGTGGAGGCAAACATGGCAGGAGCTGGAGAAAAGACAGCGTTTAGTTACAAGTTACTCTGTGCATTTTGATTTTTACGTGCAAAGATCGACTTCATATCAACTTAAGCATAAGAGTTGATGCAGTATAGATTAAAACTACCATACAGTATGTCATTAAAGGTCCCATGGCGTGAACATTTCACTTTATGAGTTTTTTTTTTAACATTAATATGTGTTCCCCCAGCCTGCCTATGGTCCCCCAGTGGCTAGAAATGGTGATAGGTGTAAACCGAGCCCTGGGTATCCTGCTCTGCCTTTGAGAAAATGAAAACTCAGATGGACCGATCTGGAATCTTCTCCTTATGAGGTCATAAGGGTAAAGGTTACCTCCCCTTTCTCTGCTTTGCCCACCACCGAGAATTTGGCCCCCCCATGAGAAAGAGAGACATCATGCAACGTGGCAGTTGGTCAAGGCCAATTTTGGGAAAGAGACTTCAGATACAGTATTAGGGGACCACTAAGGCCTATATAAAAGAGACTTCAGATACAGTATTAGGGGACCACTAAGGTCTATATAAAAGAGACTTCAGATACAGTATTAGGGGACCACGAAGGCCTATATAAAAGAGACTTCAGATACAGTATTAGGGGACCACTAAGGTCTATATAAAAGAGACTTCAGATACAGTATTAGGGGACCACTAAGGCCTATATAAAAGAGACTTCAGATACAGTATTAGAGGACCACTAAGGTCTATATAAAAGAGACTTCAGATACAGTATTAGGGGGACCACTAAGGTCTATATAAAAGAGACTTCAGATACAGTATTAGGGGACCACTAAGGTCTATATAAAAGAGACTTCAGATACAGTATTAGGGGACCACTAAGGCCTATATAAAAGAGACTTCAGATACAGTATTAGGGGACCACTAAGGTCTATATAAAAGAGACTTCAGATACAGTATTAGGGGACCACGAAGGCCTATATAAAAGAGACTTCAGATACAGTATTAGGGGACCACTAAGGTCTATATAAAAGAGACTTCAGATACAGTATTAGGGGACCACTAAGGTCTATATAAAAGAGACTTCAGATACAGTATTAGGGGACCACTAAGGCCTATATAAAAGAGACTTCAGATACAGTATTAGGGGACCACTAAGGTCTATATAAAAGAGACTTCAGATACAGTATTAGGGGACCACTAAGGTCTATATAAAAGAGACTTCAGATACAGTATTAGGGGACCACTAAGGTCTATATAAAAGAGACTTCAGATACAGTATTAGGGGACCACTAAGGCCTATATAAAAGAGACTTCAGATACAGTATTAGGGGACCACTAAGGTCTATATAAAAGAGACTTCAGATACAGTATTAGGGGGACCACTAAGGCCTATATAAAAGAGACTTCAGATACAGTATTAGGGGACCACTAAGGTCTATATAAAAGAGACTTCAGATACAGTATTAGGGGACCACTAAGGTCTATATAAAAGAGACTTCAGATACAGTATTAGGGGACCACTAAGGTCTATATAAAAGAGACTTCAGATACAGTATTAGGGGGACCACTAAGGCCTATATAAAAGAGACTTCAGATACAGTATTAGGGGACCACTAAGGTCTATATAAAAGAGACTTCAGATACAGTATTAGGGGACCACTAAGGTCTATATAAAAGAGACTTCAGATACAGTATTAGGGGACCACTAAGGCCTATATAAAAGAGACTTCAGATACAGTATTAGGGGACCACTAAGGTCTATATAAAAGAGACTTCAGATACAGTATTAGGGGACCACTAAGGCCTATATAAAAGAGACTTCAGATACAGTATTAGGGGACCACTAAGGTCTATATAAAAGAGACTTCAGATACAGTATTAGGGGACCACTAAGGTCTATATAAAAGAGACTTCAGATACAGTATTAGGGGACCACTAAGGTCTATATAAAAGAGACTTCAGATACAGTATTAGGGGGACCACTAAGGTCTATATAAAAGAGACTTCAGATACAGTATTAGGGGACCACTAAGGTCTATATAAAAGAGACTTCAGATACAGTATTAGGGGACCACTAAGGCCTATATAAAAGAGACTTCAGATACAGTATTAGGGGACCACTAAGGTCTATATAAAAGAGACTTCAGATACAGTATTAGGGGACCACTAAGGTCTATATAAAAGAGACTTCAGATACAGTATTAGGGGGACCACTAAGGTCTATATAAAAGAGACTTCAGATACAGTATTAGGGGGACCACTAAGGTCTATATAAAAGAGACTTCAGATACAGTATTAGGGGACCACTAAGGTCTATATAAAAGAGACTTCAGATACAGTATTAGGGGACCACTAAGGTCTATATAAAAGAGACTTCAGATGCAGTATTAGGGGACCACTAAGGTCTATATAAAAGAGACTTCAGATACAGTATTAGGGGACCACTAAGGTCTATATAAAAGAGACTTCAGATGCAGTATTAGGGGGACCACTAAGGTCTAGATAAAAGAGACTTCAGATACAGTATTAGGGGACCACTAAGGTCTATATAAAAGAGACTTCAGATACAGTATTAGGGGACCACTAAGGTCTATATAAAAGAGACTTCAGATACAGTATTAGTGGACCACTAATGTCTATATAAAAGAGACTTCAGATACAGTATTAGTGGACCACTAATGTCTATATAAAAGAGACTTCAGATACAGTATTAGTGGACCACTAATGTCTATATAAAAGAGACTTCAGATACAGTATTAGGGGACCACTAAGGTCTATATAAAAGAGACTTCAGATACAGTATTAGGGGACCACTAAGGTCTATATAAAAGAGACTTCAGATACAGTATTAGGGGACCACTAAGGTCTATATAAAAGAGACTTCAGATGCAGTATTAGGGGACCACTAAGGTCTATATAAAAGCATCCAAAGAGCACCATGTCATGGGACCTTTAAAATTAGCTCCACCTCAACCAAATACAAAAGTAGTGTTCTACTTGTGGCCGGGTTGGTTCAGTGGGTAGATCAGGTGCACATAAACTGAGAGGCTTATGTCTCAACGCAGAGGTCCAGGGTTCAAGTCCGACCTGTGATGATTTCCTGCATGTCTCGTCTCACCTAGCTGTCCTATCCATTAAAATTGGAAAAGCCTAAAAAAATAATCTTTAAAAAGTAGCATGCTACTTACACATTAACACTCATTTTTCATCATGAGTAGCCTACTTTTACTTTTGATACTTTAAGTAGGCAACATTTAGCTGATAATACTCATATTTATGTACTTTTCTGTTGCAATTTTACTGCAGGACTTGAACGTTTGTAGCCTACACTGTGGTATTTATCAGAATACTTCTTCAACAACTGATCTGCAGATACGTGAGAACACTTGTTCTAACCGCTGGTTCCAACCCTAACACTTGTGGTGATGACTCAGTTCACGCTGGTTGCATGGTATTACATGATCTATGTAGGTTACTTTGAAACGTGCAGGGAGCCAGGACCCCAGAGGATAACTTCCAGATATCTTTTAAGTGACATTGTTCTTTTTTGTCCCAACAATTGGACAACCTGTTAGGAAGCACCTTGATAAGTTGTTTTTAATGGAGCATCAAATAGTGGTTTAGTCTGGACTTTAGTTAGTAGGCCTACGCTAACTGGACACATTTCATTTGAGGTCTTTGCCCAACCTAGCAGCTGAGCTAATGTCTCCCTTGCAGTAATGAGTCAACTGGGCTCCCCCAAAAAATGCAGTAAAAGTCCTGTTCGATACAGGTTGCACCGCCGACTATCGATCATCTCTAATCTGCGCGCGCCGGCCAATGAGGTCGCGCGGAGGCGGTCCGTTGCTAAGGAGGAAGTTTGGTTGAGTCTCCGTGTAGCAGCCATTCAGCGGCAGTGGCTGAAGCGATTGGACTGCGAGCGTCTCTCCCGACTCTTTCTGTGGAATTTGAATTATTTCGGCACTTGCACGGTTCGGGATACACAGGTGACGGCGTTCACGGTGCTTCTTCTGGGTCGCAGCGGTGATCACAGGTAGGTTCGAACAATGTATATATTTGTATTAGCCTGCCCGGTAATGCTTGTTAGCTCGCCGAGCTAAGCAGCACTAGCTTGTGTTTTTTTTTTCCTTCGGATGCGGCACACGCAGCTATGTTAGCTCCACGGCTCTTAGCTCCCCGTAGACCCAGTGACATGGCTTTGAGCTCGCTTTGCTAACCTGAGTAGAAGGAAAAAAGAATGAGCAAAATGTAAGCTGTGAGGGTGTTTACCATCCTTCACGGGGGATGCTGCCTCTGCTCTACCGAATGAGCTAAGAGGTTATTTAGCTAGCTACGGTTAGGTAAGTTGAGTAGCTACACTTACCTGGTTAACTTTGAGAGGTGAACGTTACTCAGCAAAAATAACGAACCGAACTCCGACTGAAATGATGAACTAGCTATCAGTTAGCGCAGTGGTTCCCAAACTTTTTTCACGTCAAGGGACCCCTGAATTGTCACAAATAAGACCACGGAACCCCCCCATCTGATAGGACTTTTTTTAGATGTTTAAATACAGATTTTATTTTTATTTCCTTGTCATGCATACCAAGTGCCCAGCCCTCATTTGCTTATAAAACGCCAACATTTCAATCGCAGTGTTTTTAATTAAACATTTTATTACATTTCACAAAATGCTAGGTTATTTCACAGCTCGTTCCTAAAGTATCCCTTCTTCTCGTCCAAGCTTGGCAATAAAATCCGCTACAAAAAAGGTTCCTTTCTTAAAGCCCAACTTGTTTCCTAATCATCCATCCAGAAGAACTCATCACACATAGAGGTCATTTTAGTAGTACCTTATGTCCCAGTAAACAGGACAGTACAACAACAAATAAACCTCATTCTCATTTTCAGCTAGCAAGTCTATATGGAACCCATGACCATAATAGTAATACATTCTGTCATTGTGTTACTTCGGGGTCCCCGGACCCCACTTTGGGAACCACCGAGCTAGCACGTCAATCGTCCCATCCTTCTTAGATTGTTACACGGACCACTTGTGTAATACCGTGGTCACTAATGCAGGCTGGCATTAATAACAAGTTGTATTCGTTTGCAGTTGAGTTTCGTGACATGGCAAGTTTGTAAAAATGTGTCCCAACAACGCAGTTACAATCGAAACGTAACGTTAAATAAAGACAGCTGCTCCTATGTTCGGCACTTCTAGCCATCAGACTGACTGGCCCGAAGATATAAACTGTGACTCACAGTTCATAACACTCTGAATTTTTGTAAAGTGCGATCATGTGCCCCAGATTTTCTTATATGGTAATGGTAATGATATCATAGCTTTTATGGGAGTTTACTTCTTATAGCACAACTACAGAGCAAGAGATTTTCCAATCTGGTCTTCCCATCCCTGATCAGATAAACGTCAGTGGCCAGATTACCTTCCACATGCAGACTTTACAAAGACAGCTCTGTGATGGATTGTTGTATTCACCACAGCAGCTCGCCCATTTGACTGAAACATCCCGCTTTTTGGATTAGCCATAATTGTTGAGTCATTACTTTATTTGTTTTGTTAATGGGGGGTGGTGGTGGTGATGTTTGTGACTTATATAACACGATCTGAGTTATCCGTTTGGCATCGTAAGGTACATTCCACTTCTTTCTATTGTGAGGAGAAAATCTGAAAGTTTTAATCTTTTATTAAACTGATGGTACAGTTTCATAGGGCTGCAACCAAAAATGATTTTCATTATCGACTAATCTGACAGTTATTTTTCTCTAATTGCTTTGGCTTGGAAATGTCAGAAAATGGTGAAACATGCACATTACATTGTCCCAGAGCCAAATATGAGGTGTTCATATCGCTTGTTATATAATCCTACCAACAGTCCTAACCCCGAATATATTTAATTTCCTACAAGATATGACAACGAAAAGCATAAAATCCACACATTGGAAAGCCTCAACCCAGCAAATATTTGGCGTTTGGGAAATCAATGAAATGATGTCTCAATTACGTACCCAAAATAGTTGCAGATACATTTTTTGGTGAAAACCACTAATGGATTAAATGACTAGTTCTCTAATGGCGCTGAGCATTTATGGTGATGGTACAAAGTGTTTCGAACCATTTGGAAATTGTATACATGTCTTCTGGAAGGGAATTTAATGTGTCTTCCATAAGGGGAAAAAAAAAGAGATAAGAGTGAGTTCTTTCTACCCCAAATTTTAGAAGCAACTCATGGCTTGACTCATCTAACAGAATGAGGGAGGCAAGATTGGCTATCCGCCACCGAAACCCACTGTGCAAGTCTGTCAGCTGTTTGAGAGAGCAGGCGAATGCAAGAGCTAGTCTCTATCTAAAGCTTTGTGATTCAGTCTGTGGGAGAAACCGGTGTTACTCTCAGTGGTTCGCACTGTTTCTCAAAGGAGAGGCCCTTTCTTGGCAGTGAGAGCTGTACATGTGAACGCCGAGTAGTGATGCAACATGGGTAGATAAACTTGCTGCTTGATGACGACGCAATCAAAGGGCTTCACTTTTGTCCCCTGATAGCAGCGAGATAGTCCAGCTTCCTGCCACTTATGGTGTAAGCAGAGCGAGCGTCAATGTCAGCTTAGCTTTCAGTCCAGCGGTAACTAAATGGATACGAGGCGACAAGAACGGGAGAGTTCTTTTACAGCATCAAACGGTCTGGATCGGGGCAATTTGTCTGTGTCCAGCTCTTGACTGCACGCGATGCGGCTGTTACATTTTTGTTTATTTTTTATATAAGCCACACACCCTTCATCTACACACTCTGCCACGGTGCTAGGGCTAGGGATATGCTTTTGTCCCGATTTGATTCTTTCACGATACATGGGTGCCGATTGGATTTGCATTGCAATTTTCATTTCTTGGGATTCGACAGTGTTCTTTTCCTTCTTTAACAAGGACAAAAGTTGAATAACACACTCCTAGAGACAATTTATCATGAGACCTTTCTAAAAATGAAATTGTTTTCTAAGAAGAGTGCACATGTCAGTCAGTCTGACATTTATTTCCAAGTTGCAGTGGTGGCCTAAAGTTTAGAGAAGCGAGCTTGTGACCCAAAGGTTGTTGGTTCAATCCCCAGACCAACAGGATCAAATCTGGGTGGGGAAAGTGAAAGAGCAGTGCTTGTCCCTCCCTCATTACCACCACTGATTACCAACCCCAAAAAAGTGGATATGTGTTTTGATACTGATAAGATGTAAGTTGCTGTCAGCGGTACAAATATAAAATAAAAAAAGAAAAGAAAGGGTGATTCTAGGGAAAAGAATCGATTTTAGAAATCGTTGCCAAAGAAAAATCACGATCTAGATTTATATCAGCAAAATATCTCTTAAGTACAGTACTTGACTAAATGTACTTAGTTACATTCCACCACTGCTTTTGGCTGCAGATGCGGGCCATTGAATGTGCTGGCTGATGTTGTCGTCCACAACTTGTGGTTTTTGTCAACATAGAAGTGAGGGCCCACTTTTCCCACTCACATTCACAGTGATTTAATACAATGCTCAATTGTTTGGCTTATTCAGTTTGGTTAGTGGGGGAAGGTGAGAATAAGGACATGTAAACTCAGGTGCACTGAGATGCCTGAAAGTAAGGTTCTCGTCCAAGTCGAATGTTATCGTTCATTAGGAGTGAGAATGTAATCCAAATGTGTGTGTGTTTTTTGATGGAGTGAATGTCATGGGTTATGACAAAGAATGCAGACAAGTTACAGGAACTAGGCTGTGATTTGTTTTAACACTGCTCTGCCAAAAACTCTTAACCTTTTGGAATGATAAGTCACCAAAACACTGCTTAGTGTAAAAACAATAAATAAAAAAAGAAGCTGCCTGCAGTCTACTTTCAAGCCCTAGTGTGACTCCATATGAAATGTATACACAAATGCACCAAAATAAACATTTCTGCTATGGCTAAGCACAGAGAAAATAGATTACCTGTTTATTAAATTGCCTCTAAAATGATTCTAGTGATGCCTTCAGAGGACAAATGTTCATGTGTGCATCATTAACACCCGGTTCCATGTAGAAATTGGTATCCTTTGCGTCAATAGAAAGAATGGCGTGTCTGCACTTGTTAGGGCTCCATATGCTGAGCTGATTGGGACTGGATCCAACAGAGACACTCTGAGACACACTGAGAAGATTCAACCAGAGGGGAGGTTTTAGAATCAGGATCTCAAATGTGCAGCTGACCCCATTTCAACATAAGTAGCCTAAAATAGGTTCGGTGGAACTGCCGAGTTGGATTGAACTCGTTTGATGTGTTTGTCGGTACTGCTCACCAACCAACCCAACCAACCCTAACCCCTATCCTCTTCTACAGAGGGACATTCTTGCTGTTGGTCATGGCCTTTTCACAAAATGAAGACCAAAGGAGCGTCTTTGGCCATGTTTTAGGTTAGGATGTTAGGAAACCGGACACGTTTTTGATTCGTTGCACTGTTCGGACTGCTCCTAAACCTGAGTCTCCATAGTGTGTGCTTAGTACGACAACCAACCCCCCACAAACGGATCACATGTTATCATCTAGTAGGGTTGCTCAATTATGGTAAAAATATATATAATCAGGATTATTTCGGTCAATATAGAAATCAAAATAATTTAACACGATTACTTGTTGACTTCTGGAAAGATGTTGCAATTATTGAACTTAAACAGTAGATAAAGTTAAATAAATCAACAGTAAAAAAAAACACTTATACAACTGTGAAATTTGCCATAATACTTTTCTCTTTACTCTTTGTTTTTTCATTCAGAAGACAAGGACTCATTGGAAGACAAAATCATAATTTCACAGCCCTATTATCTAGTACACTATCGCAATCAAATGTGGACTATATGAGCTGACCAATGCATTGGAACAAATCAAAAAGCAGCTCACGATATAAGCAACCACTCGCAGTTCCAACCATAGCAGCCATGCAACATTTTCCAATTTACATTCTTTGTCTGAGCTAATTTTCATTGCACGACTGCATGATTCAAGACCTGTGTGAACGTTTGATGAATTATTCCACGGACAAATAGCTTGTGTTAATGTTTTTGAAATCATGCTTCTACTGTTATGACTAGTTTATCCACAGAGCACTTAATCTCCCTGTTTTACTCAAACTATGCAGTATTTGTATCTGTAGGTTATTTCTTATTTGCAGTATTTGACTTTGTCAGTGCTCATTGAAAAAAAATAAAAAAATTACAGTGGGTGTTCCATGGTGTTTTACCGCTTTGAACACTGTTCTTTGAGTGTCCCCATTTGGGACAATATATTTAGCTGTTAATTGGGTCCAAGGGGCATTGAGCTCCTCATTGTGCCCTGGCTGTTTAACGTGTGGATTAGGGAGGGATCGGGGGGGCGCATCACTGTATGCAAGGAGCTGCCTTTTGGGTTTGCCTCGATATCACTCCTCCCTGGGTATGGTATGGTGCTCAGGGACTCCTTTTGTCTCGCTGGGCCCCTATATAGAGTGATACCTGAGCCTCCTGCGCTGGAACAGCTCATGCTTTATTCAGTCCTGTGATCTCTGCTTTAATTAGGAGTGACCCAGGACAGGCTGACCGGTGGAGTATCTCCCAGGGTGGGAACTTAGTAACCGTGTTAGATGTGTAAGACTTTGGGCTGAGGTGTGTACCCCACCAATAGGTTACAAATACCTTGAATTGGGAATAAAACTAGGGAATCCGTTTTGGATTTGGCTTGTGAGGAAAACGTCTTCCACCCTTACTTGTTCTCTTGGTTCTCTCTTTCTGGCTCCTCAGGTCCACCAATACTAGGCCTACTGTATATTTACCACCAATGTTTGAGTATATAATTGATAGATTTGTGATCTCGTTTTGAGGTTTGTCAAAACAAAAAACGTTTTACCACATATTACCCAAACATGTACAAGGCTCATCCTGCCCGCTGCATTTGTAGTATGACTAAAAGCTTTGTCTGATGTGGGTGACACACAATCCGATTTTTGTATTTGCTTTCTAAAACCATGTATCGGGGAAAAATATGAATCAAATATGATTTCTTTTTTTTTCTTTCTTTTTTTTTTAGCTTAGAATTGATAACGATTGCGCATCACCACAAGCCTGTAAACATAGAGGCTTCAATGAATGAAGAAAATAAAGTACATACTGGCCATTTAAGTACAGTAGGCTGCCAAAAATAGTGACATATAACACACTGAACTAAATATGACCCTGATACAGGCTCTATCTGAACTCCTGAGTACATGTCTTTACATAATTAAAACATGTCAATCAACATGCTACAGCTTCAGTTTCTAGAGAAACGGAGTTTGTCAGTTGCCAATTTAAGTACAGTATCAAGAACAGAATGATTTCTTAGCACACTCTTGAACTGCTTGCCTTTCATGTCTTCAGCTGGCCTATCATCAAAATAAAGGCTGAAAATGTTTGATTGATTTGTCGTTGTTTTTTAAGATTCTTTTTTGGGGCTTTTCCCTTTTATTCGATAGTAACAGTGGATAGACAGGAAAGGGGGAGAGAAAGAGAGGGGGTGACACGCAGAAAAGGGCCGCAGGTTGGACTCGAACCTGGGCCGCTGCCAAGGACTCAGCCTACATGGGATCGCACACTCTCACTGGGTGAGCTAGAGGCCGCCCCGATTGATTTGTTTAATGTAAAAAAAAATGTAAATAAGGCATCAAAGGAAATACAGCTTTGGTGTCAAGATCAAAACAAATCTTTTGAATTGGCAGTCTGAACATTTAAATTGATATCCATCTTTTATCAAAATGGTCTTCTAAACAAGCTCTCTCCCCTACCAGTGTAACATCTCTTGTTTCTCACTGCTCTGAAAGGAGATCCGACTCTTCTGCTGACTTGTGGCTTTCAGGGAAGCTGTATGCTGCCCATATGGGTCTACTTGGACCGGCACCGGCTGTTGTGTAACTGCAGTGTTTCTGATCCAAAGTCCACTGGTTACTGCGCTTCTGTTAGATAACTGTAACGGTATGAGTAGGCCAGACGATTCAGAGTTATTTCATTATTGCAGAAGTGACTAAGGAGAAATTGCGTGTCGAGGTCTGTAAACTGGTTCAGATGGCTGTATTGTTGACAGCGGAGGGAAGAGCAGCACAGCAGCCTGATCGATGATGAACGAAAGATGTCAATTATTAATGAGCTGACTATCATGTTCGGCCTCACGTAGAGGGGCTAAGTTTTTGCCTATTAATCATTGCGCACGCCAGACTATTGGTGAGAAAAAAGTGAGAGGGAAAACATTTTTTTGTTGTTGTTGGAGAGGTCAGACGGTTACATTTACTTTACGTTGTCGGTCTGCATTCCTCTCCGATAACGTGAAGAACATTTGGACAGGTAGTTAAGCCTTTCTCCCTGGGTAGGAAGGGGTTATCAGCGGCGAGAACGGCTTTCCTGTGTGTTGCATTACTGTGCAGCAAGTATTGCCTTGAGCGCTGCAGCTTTTTGTTTAGCACATAATTACAGGGACAGTTGTGTCAGCAGCATGCGTGTGCACATTTGTTCTACGTATGTTGCGTATGTTTCATTGCAGAGCGAGGGAGAGTGTGTGTGCGTGAAGAATCTGAGACACATGCAGTCGAGGATTTACTCCCTCCCCACCACTGCACCATTCCTCCACCACCAGGCGGTCTGCGGAGAGGGATGTCTGGCTTGCGAGAGGGCCACTGTGCTGAGTCGACAGGAGGGGAACAATTGCCTTGCTGTGCTGCATGTCCGTTTGGCCGCCTTCACGCAGCATTTCAGCAAGGGGCACCGCCGGCTTTTGGCTCTGTGAGCCTTGTTGACCAGGCCTTTGCCTGCTGGTCACTGACCCGTTGTGCCCACAGTTGCCTGCAGCTCGTCAGGCCTCTGAGGGCTGCCGATTATCCCACAGTAATTGGCGCCTGGGCTCTGGCTGATCAAAGGTGCCCGGCTGACTGTAGAGCCCTGGTAATTTTCCATTCTCTGATGCTTTGCAGTCCTCTTTGCCTCTTCATGCTTGCCCCGAACCCCTCGTCTGTTGGCTTTATTATACCTGCTTTTCTCAAGACATGACAGGTCAGGGCAGGGCAGGCCGGTCCTTTCCTTGCCCACTAAAATACAATCTTCCTTGTTTAATGAGGTTTCTGGGTAGAGCTCAGTTTGTTTTTTATTTTATCAATAATGCTAAGGTCACAAGTTCAAGCCCTGCAGCCATTGTGTTTCCTACAGCCATATGACATGGAAAAGCTTCCTTGAGTGTGACACCTACACCTCGTTGTGTGCCGTGCAGGTTTTCCGTTCCTCTGAACTCTATACTCACCGATTTAGTGTCTGTTCTCTGCTTGTAATTGTGGTGATTAGTGACATCATGTTCTTTAGTTCTTGGTGGGAATATAAACCTATGTGCTCACAACCGTCATACTAGCCCAAGCGTGATTAAATGATACTGCCTTACGTGCTCCCTCATTAAAGGTCGCCCAAGCCCTACAATGTAAAATGATTTTATTGCCTGCCTGGGTTCCATCTTTGGCTGCAGAGAAAGCGCTTAATTGTCCGGCTCCTTGGCTGTGTGTGAATAGACATGGTGAAATCACTTCTTATGTTCATATTACAGCCTTCTACTTTTGGACTCTTTCACAAAAGTCATCTAACGTTTTTTGGAAAAAGAAGCCGTCTACCACGTCTGCGAGACGAATTATTCCTGGCACTGATATGGCAGTACACCATGGAATAAGTTGCTAGCCATTTAGAGAGCATTGCTTACATAAACACTAGTCTCTATGAGGTCAGAAGAATCGGGGTGTGTTTTAAAGTGAAACTTGATATCCTCTCATTCTTACTGACATGAGTTCATAGTCTAGCCTCACACCTTACCAGGTGCTTTCCAGGCTAGTTTCACACGCCACAGAAATAGATTCTCCTACACCTTTTTGAAATGCCCCCCTGTATCTCCAGAGGCAGTGTTGTGTTCACTAATCTAATTTAACCGCACAGCTAAGAGCTAACGCAACATTAGCCATTAAGACTTCCAATAGGTTTAAAGTAGCCGTGGGAGTCCTGTTCATAAATCTGCAGGTTAAATAGCCAGCAAGCAGTTTGACTTAATCTGTTGCGTAACTTGGTATTCTACGGTCGCCCTCGGCTTGACAGCCCAACCAGGGTACAAAGAGCGGAGCTCAGGTACGTGAAAAGAATTCCTGAATTGAGCAAGCGGCTGCACTGAATACTACAGGTCCATTCACATTCATGCTCAGAGACCAGTTTGGTTGGATGGTTCCTGACGTCAATACAACCCCCTTTGCATCACTTTCCTTTTTGAAGGTAAATGAAGGTACTCTTAAAACTGGGTGTTCACAGGAATTAGAGCTCGATATTGCGCCGATGTCGATATTGCGTTTATTTATTTATTCACACGTCATTATTGTATCATTAAAGCACAATTTCAGAAGGTACAATGATTATAGGTAGGCCGCTTGAAATGGGGAACCCCAAATAAGTTACTAAAAGCTTTTCGGAGGGGGCCCGATAACAACAAACATACAAGAGAGAATATACAGACACTAAAACATCAATTTACAATAGATACAACACAGACAAATACCACAAAATACAGACGACCCAAGTACAAATATAACACTTATGTAATCATATGTTATCAGCTACTTTTCTCTTGAAGATGGAGACAGAATGCAACAATTTCATTTACACAATGAGATTTTTGATTAATAATCATCAGTAATGTGGATGTAATGACTAAGTGGGTAAAGGCAAATAAAAGAACAGCTAGAACAGTCTGGTTAGTAAAGAAAATAACACCACTTTACTGTAACGTAGCACTTGTCATATTACGATATCCAAAATCTAAGATGAGATCTAGCCTTATATATCGATATTGATATGTTGCCCAGCTCTAAAAGGAATCTGTGTTTATTCTCATTTTTTCAGTTTATTCTCTGTTTTAAGGACAGTTCAGCTGACCTGGAGGGCGAGTGAGACGAACAGAAAAGTGTGTGTGTGTGTGTGTGTGTGTGTGTGTGTGTGTGTGTGTGTGTGTGTGTGTGTGTGTGTGTGTGTGTGTGTGTGTGTGTGTGTGTGTGTGTGTGTGTGTGTGTGTGTGTGTGTGTGTGTGTGTGTGTGTGTGTGTGTGTGTGTGTGTGTGTGTGTGTGTGTGTGTGTGTGTGTGTGTTGGCCTGGTCAGAGGGGCAGTGTAGTGATTGCATGTCTGTTCACTCAGCAGGAAGTTCCCTTTCCACTCCAAACCTCTCATCACTCCTGCTGCTGGATAAACACGGCTACTGACACACACACCAACAGCACTGTTAACCAATAGTGTTGTTGGGAGGAAAAGCTGTATTATTGACAACACATTGACTCAGCAGCTGGAAACATGGAGTGGGTTTATTGATTCTATTTTAGTAGTTCTAGTATTTTTCCATGTTTTCTCTTTTCTGTCTCTCTCCCCGTCTTTTTCACTCCTCTCCATTTCTTATTCACTTTCAGTATTTCATTCACTCTCTTCAAATCCTGTTCATGCTGTCCCTTTTTATGTCTTTGTCTCTGCTGCTCTGCCTTAACTCTGTCTGTCACGTGTGTGTGTGTGTGTGTGTGTGTGTGTGTGTGTGTGTGTGTGTGTGTGTGTGTCTGTGCGCCCTGCCCTCCACCTGTGTGTGTGTGTTTAGGTGTATCAAAGTGACACACATGTTCTCAAGTGGTATATATGAGGCATCGCAAAGTGTCGAAGCCGGCAGTGCGTGTTCTAAAGCCCCAGCAGAATACATTTACCCCCGCAGCAATCTCTAGATGTTGATTAGGAGAGCAGTGAGGAATGACAGGCCTTCATCACTCCGTAAACACTGTGAACACACACACACTGTCATCATATGTCACAGCGGCTTTCCTCGCCTCTTATACACTGAAATAGCCTGCCTAAATAAACAAATTGGTTTATGGACATTAGTTGCTTCACTATTGCTGCTCCTGTGACTACAGCTGAAAATGATCCTGATTATTTAGCAATATGGGACTACAAAAGATAATTCCTTTTTTGGGCATATTGCATCTATATCTTAACCTGTCTCTGTTTTCATATTAGCAAACAGGCACAGACTGATTTGCATCATATGTGGTGGCCCTGTGGCTGACCTACTGCTACTGTAAAACGTGCCTGTGTGCTCTATAGACTCTGTCTTCCGAGGAAAGGAAGATGGTAATTATGATAATGGCAATAACAGTCAATCAACTCATAGCGAAGTCAGCAGGCCAATACAGTTACAAACTGTCAACTAGTAGAAACCTGACGTAAAAACACCATCGCTATCCTCGTTTGTTCATTTTAAGACGCTACAAATTATGTTCAGCTATAAAAAAAACGACCTGAAAAATCGGAAGTTAGAACAGAAGTACAGAGAGTTGTTTCTATGGAGAGGATAACCATCTTGTCTAGTCACATTGGTGTAAACTGGCAGTTTTAAAAACGCTGCAGACCAGCGTATTGCAAGTAATTGCATGTTTCAAACCATCTCGTTGCATAATTTTGGTCTGAACTGGGCTTCGGTCATCCCTAACTGTTGCCACGATAGCCACCGCATAAAAGCATATTGTAAAGGGTCAGCAAACAGCCACCGACAGCCCTGTTTAACTTTCCCTTTATGCATTAGCACCACACATAGGATGGAAAAATTATCCCTATGCAGTTAATTCCACCTGGATTGGCTCTGATGCTCATTAGGGAGCAAGTAAACTGGCTCACTGCATCACTTTTCATTCTTTTGTGGTTTCCTTTGATGCCTAAAGGCCGATTAATGCTTCTGCGTCGAATCGACGGCGTACCCCCGAAGACCCCTCTGCGTTGCCGCGAACCCCCCTCCGAGCCCTCCGCCGTAGCTCGATGCACACCTCCAAAAATGTGTAACTTTGCGTCGAGCCGACACAGACCGCAAGGGCTGTGATTGGCCAACTGGTCCTGTGTGTTGATATTCTGTGTTTCAAGCAGCCTACTGTGGGGAGTAGCAACATGCTAGTTCACTGACATCAGCTTTACAAATGAACTCAGACATATTTTGGTTCCAATGACGGGGTTATCCGTTTTGTAAAGTGTCTATATGTCGGTAACGTTTTGAAATTAGCACTTCGCCAGCAAGCAGCACTTTGTAGACAGTTGTGCTAAAGTTTGCTCGCTAACATAACCTAAACTGGCTGGCAGACACCTCGCAAATAACCTCAGACTCATCACCCCCTAGCGTTATGGCGGCGAAATGCAAAGTAACCTCAACGCAGAACTCCGAAAGGGTCACGGCGGCGTAGGCGCGACGGCGTAGCTACGGCGTGGAGTTGACGCAGAAGCATAAAACAGCCTTAAATGTGAATGGTGATCACGTAACAGTCGCCACGTTTAATCAATAAATGTTGCTGTTACTGTGCATTTGCCCGTGGCTGTTGTACCAGTTTATATTGCTGCGAGTCAGTGTCCTGTTATCGTAGCTTCTTTAAAGAGAGAAAGTAATTTGGCACTCAAGGGAAGGGAGAAGGATGGGAGGAATAATAGGCAGGAGGATAAGCAGAATGGGGGCAAACAGGAGCCTCTATCACCATTAAAGAAACACTTGAATATAACAGAAAGGTAACAATCAAGCAGCATGTACAGTACAGGCCAAAAGTTTGGACACACCTTCTCATTCAATGTGTTTCTTTATTTTCATGACTATTTACATTGTAGATTCTCACTGAAGGCATCAAAACTATGAATGAACACATATGGAATTATGTACTTAACAAAAAAGTGTGAAATAACTGAAAACATGTCTTATATTTTAGATTCTTTAAAGTAGCCATCCTTTGCTTTTTTGATAACTCTGCAAACCCTTGGTGTTCTCTCAATGAGCTTCATGAGGTAGTCACCTGAAATGGTTTTACCTTCACAGGTGTGCCTTGTCAGGGTTAATTAGTGGATTTTTTTCCCTTATTAATAAAAAAAGCAAAGGGTGGCTACTTTGAAGAATCTAAAATATAAGACATGTTTTCAGTTATTTCACACTTTTTTGTTAAGTACATAATTCCATATGTGTTCATTCATAGTTTTGATGCCTTCAGTGAGAATCTACAATGTAAATAGTCATGAAAATAAAAAGGAAACGCATTGAATGAGAAGGTGTGTCTAAACTTTTGGCCTGTACTGTATGTACTCACCGGAAGTTGTAAGAATTGGCTGAAGGACCAACATGTGCTCACAAGCCAAATTTAAAAGGGATTTGAACCATACTTATTTAATGAGACGGTTTTACATCGACACAGTAATCTGGCAAAAGGCTTCTCTCAGCCCTGTTCAGATACTTGGTTAGATCTTTGCTTACAGTGATTCTGATCACTTCCTTGAGAATTAAGCCACACTTTTAGATTGGTGTGTTTACATTGAAAGCATTTTATACAGTTGGTTGTGTATGTCAGCAGAAATGACTGTTTCAGAAACCCGGCTATGGGCTGTCACTCGCTCTGATGTGGTTATATCAGGAATGACGGTGCTGCTTGTGCAGAGGAAGAGCTGAGCTGTTGCTGAGGCCGAAACCAACGATTGCGCGTGACGTATGCCGCGGACCGCCTTCAACCCATCCACACTAATGATAACATCATCTTTTGATATTTTAGTTGTAGCTTCTGAGTCAGCAGCTCTGTAGGAAGTGCTGTTTGGTTTTTATGTCTGTGCCCTGCATGCTAACTGGCTCAAACTGGGACGACCAGACCTGTTTAACTTGACAGAAACAGTGTGTCTCATGCGATACAGTCTCAGCTATTCTTCTTGGGGACATGGCCTGCCAGTTTGTGGTTAAATGCTCTGCTTGTTGACCTAAACAAGGTTTTAGCTTGACAGTCACTGTGGTTGGCTGTTAAGTGAATGTTGACACACGGGACATGGGATTGTGAGAGTCCTCTACCTACTCACTAATCCACATGGACCCTCTGGGCTCAGGTTGCACCTAGTTCCCAAAATCACAGCAGAAACACTGAGCCAAGAATGGTCGGCTATCAGTTGTTTGGTCAGCAGGGGCTCTGCTGGATTTGTTTGCTGTTATATATGAGTTGGCAAAGTCCGGGGGGTATAAACTGCAATCTAAGATCAGAATTCTTCTCCTGAGACTCTATAAATGTGCTAATGCTAGCTTTTTTGTTGCGAGTCAGCCGTAAGTAGGATTAATAGATCATGTATTAACGGCACTTTACCGAGGTCTAGTGAATATGTAACATTGTCTGCGTTTCCTCAGCTCAGTGCAGTGCTTTGGTACAATGCTCAGTGTGTAGTATTTTGCCTGATTTCTCCACCTTGCTGCAACTCTTCTAATGGCACTTTACTACTACTCTCCAGAACAGCACAACTTCATAATGGAAACATTTTGGCTCTGGGGCCTTGAGAGGCCTCTGTAGTCGTCTGTCTCACTTGTGCCTGTGTGTGTGAGTGTGTTTTCATGAGCTTTGTGTTTTTTTAAAGAATATGTACTGTGTAGATGTGTGCCAGGTTTGGGTTTTGTCAAGTGCATGTCCACTTCTGCTTGTGTGTTCTCTCTGCTGCTGCTGCTTGCTGCTGCGTGTGTGTCTGTGTGTGTAATGCAATGATGTCAAGGGGAAAAAGTAAACATGGTTTCCATGAGTAGCTTTTTCGCTCCGAGGTTTACTCAAAGTTTCCTAGCAGAGGTCACTTTTCGAGTGAGGGACAAAGTGTTGCGGTTGGCTCTGAGTGATCGCCTGTGAGGAGGTTAAGCTTCTGTCCCACCGTTTACTTTGGACAACGCTGATGTCTTCTCAACAAAGCAGGAAGATAGAGGCTCTTCTTAGTTTAAGATGAAAGGAATAACATGGCTGTTTTTTTGTTTGTTTTTTTAGGTCAGCTGGGGTACAAACTCACAGCCACTTTTATAAAGACATCTTCCCATGGCCGCCACATTAGTCGGTACCTATTATGTTCCCAGCAGCGCTCTCCCATAAAGAGGGACCAGGATTGATGGAGTTGGGGCACTCAGGCCACTACATCAAACCCCACCGAGCAGGCTTTCAGTCAGCAGCCCCTCTCCACAGCATGACTATGGTGTTTATAGCTCTCTTCATTTAGTCGAAACTCCACTCTATTTGACATACTATCTCTTCTGGCAAGAATGTTTGATAAACCATCACAAAAATGTTGTTTTGCGAGGGACATGAATCTTGAGGATGCGCTGTCGATGCCCCGTGTGGCGTTATGGTGACAACCAGGCCGGACCCTGCCCATTGATTCAGTCTGTGAATCATCGCCGGGGCATGCCTGAGGGGAGAGGATACAGTGACAGTGATTTGCCACTCCCTGGTGCCAGGGTACTGCCCTGGTTGTTTAAATGTGGCCTCAGCTGTTGCCCAAAGTGATATGCGGCTCGCTGGCTGGCTGACTGGTTGACCTGCTGTTGGACTGGGCCCCTTTTTAATGCCACGCCTGGCCGCTCCTAGATACACAAACACAAGCATGACCACACACAAAAACCCAGATACACGGAGACTGATGTACACAAAAGCATACACAATTAAAGGTGGCAGGAGAGGAAAAGCAACTTAATATTCCCTGTGCGGCAGTCTGGGCCCTATTTCAACCCTAACCTGGGTCAGTCATGTGTGCTCAGGAAACGGAGGTCATGGTGTCTTGCTGGGGGCAGGGAACAGATTGAAGGACTCTGAAATGATTCAGTGGCAGACAGGGAGCGAGTGAGCCGTGCAAACAGTAGCCAGCACTCCTATTCCCACCATTTCCTTCCTCTGAGGAGTACCACCCATTTGTACCAAGTTCTCATCGTTCTCTCGCTGGCTTTTGTTCTGTCCCTCAGACATCTTTACCCTCCTAAAATAGATGCTTTTTAGGAATAGAAATGACACATTGTCCTGCTGACTTTGGACACGTTTCAGCAGTTTTATTAGTTCAGCTTGCTCTCAAGCTAGGGCCTAAAAAAAAAAGTTTGGTTCCTGTTGGTGTTCAGATGAGGTCATGGGTCGGTAGGGAATTTATTTAATTCTTTATTATTATTATTTTCTTCCCCAGTGGCAGCAAGGGATAGGTAGGACATTTATTTTCTTTTTCTTTACAGTAGCGATAGATTCTCTATTTTTTCATAACATAGCTTATGAAATACCTGTATTACATGTACTCTACTACCTTGTGTGTCCCAGCATGTCACACACACACACACACACACACACACACACACACACACACACACACACACACACACACACACACACACACACACACACACACTACACACACACAGATTTTAACTGTGTGTACTTTTTTCTCCTCCTAAAAATCAGTTCTGGACCATTGGTATTGAAGACAACTCAAAACTTCCATCTAATACCTTTTTAACAGTATTAACCTCAATACCAACCTTCTCAGAGTGCAGATGTGAGTAGCGCATGTTTCCCTTTGCGACGACAGATTTCACGCAGAATAATGAGCTGGGTACATTACATAGCAGTAATTTATTATTGAGCGTATGGCATCACATTTTCATGGCATGATACCTGATGTCAGTTCTAGATCAGAGGCTGAAGTAGCCTACAGGAACCCGCTAACGAGAGACTTCTGTCATGTCAATACAATGAAAATGGACCTACATAACAAAGTTCCTTCACTGCTGGCAACAAGTTAGCAATCAAACACAACAAAGGCTGTCACTTGAATGGCCTTTTGAGCTAACGTTGCCATATGAATGTTTGATTGGTGTTTTTACATTACATGGTACCTGCTCAACTCGCCTCGACGCGCTGTGCGTCCGTTTTCCATTGCAGATTTTAGTAGTTAGCAGGTACCAGGTACTTTTTATCGTAATGGAAAACCAAAAAAGGCGAGTAGAGTCGAGGCGAGTCGAGCAGGTACCATGTGATCAGAAATTGAGAAAATTCCAAAATTGCACCTGAGCTCCAATTATTCAATACTGCAATGGTATTCTCTTCCTTTACTTTGCAGAATATGCAGGTCATTAACTGCATATGGACCAAAACACCAAAAAAACTGATGGACTTTGGGGTCAGAGGTGCTTGCAACTGATGGTTTCGAGGGGGGGGCGTACGTAGGTGGAACGAAGGAAAGAAAACCATTGCAGTATTGAATAATTGGAGCCCAGACGCAATTTTGTAATTTTCTAAATTTCTGATCCTCTGAATAAAAACAGAAAATTGGAAAAACAGTTTAAAGATCCAATTTTTTCATTTGTCAAGGCGGAAAAAAGTGTGCTTAGAAAATTGAACTGATAAGCGTCACACTGACCGACAACAATTGTCGTGGCTGCCTCGTTTGTTAGCGTTGCTGGAGGACAAAAACAGTGCTGTACAAAAAAGTAATTATAGTTCGCCTCAAACTTTTTATTTGTGTATTTATTTAATTTGTATCATTTCTTCCCCAAGCTCATAAAATAAATTTGGGTCACGCATAAATTGGGTCGGTCGGAAACCGGAACCAAAAAAACACTTTTTTTTATGCCTACTAATATTTTGTACATCTTGACTGATGTTTACAGAACAATACATTACACTCTGCTGATCATAGTTTGTTTAGCACTTGTCCCTGGGATCTACATCTGTCCGTGCATCATGATGTCAGGTTGAATCTGTGGATCACTGTGTGGAAACATGCTGTACCTGGCAAACAAAGTGATTTCGATTACTGCTGGGACACTGATGGTGCAATGTGTACAGATCATCAAAGCAAAGAGCGGCCTGGCGAGCGAAAAACAGCTGGTGATGAGTTCCACTTGTTTACTGACAGTCTCTCTTTTCACCAGCTCGGACCCATTGTGACTACTGCCGTTTGATTGTTGAGTTGTTTCCCTTCCCTTTTGTGCTAGTCATTTTGTATAAAATTACAGGAAAAAAAAAATGACTTGCTTTGTGCGAAACACTGGTATTGTTTGTATACTGCTTGCACTGTAATTTTGAGTCTTTCATAGTTTCTATATTTTATTATTATTTTTATATACTTCTAATAATTGTGATTTATTTTACCTTTCCCTGTGTCTCTGTACTTATTTTTGTCTTGTGCTGATACAACACCAAAAATAAGCCATTAATTTTATTTATTTATTTTATAACAGAAAAAAACTGAACTGATTAGGAATCTTTACAAAACGGAAATAAAGAAACATAATTACCACAAATTTAAATCACTATTTTAAATTAAAAATTTTAATCAAATTATAGTGTTGCTTTCCTTGCTGTATGTTGGCAATTGAATGTACAGAAAATTCTACAGAAAAGTTCAATTAATTGTAAGGAGAAGGAAATTTCATTGAAACAACATCAGGATCATTATATTGCCTGACATTTGTCAACTTTTGACTGGTTTTAAATTAAGCTTAGCCCAATCACTAAAGTGATCTCTCACACCAGTAATGTTAACTCACGGTTCATATGAGACATAGGGATCAAAAGTGGCTCTCTTGAGAAAAACAAAACATCTGTCTCCCATTTTTGGTTATTCTAAAAGTTGGAGTCTCTAGGGAAAGCTATCTTTTTGAACAGAAAAAAAAAAATCAACACAGATACTGCACTACGGGGTAGTGCCGGAGAAATACGTTCTGGTAGAGGGAAAAGGTCTGCACATTTTCAGCAGTGATACCAACAGCTTGCCAATACTGAATAAATATCTGTGTTTGACACTGAATAGACTCCATTTCGGTCATACTGCCCCTGAGTTTCAAACTGTGATGCAGTAATTCATTCCGTTCTGATGCATGTGACCCAGAATATCACATTTAGGGGTGAGCATTAACGATCAGCATTAATGAAGGGAATCAGCTGGGGCGACCCACCTCACATGGTTCTCTTGAACTTGAACATTGAATGTCAATATCAGACTGTCACTAAATCTATCGCACCCCTGTGCAATAGCCTACTGTTCGACTTTTTCAACTCCAGTCGCTGTTTTATTGTATTTGTTTTACACTTTTTGGTAATAAAAATACAGAGAGATTGGTTGGCTAACTTCCCTCTGTTGTCACCATAAACCTACCAACCAGGATGCCAGAAAGGAGATTGCCCTGACCTTTGACCCTGATCCTGGTCCCTGTGTACCTAGCTTGGCTTTTAACGCACCATACACTAGGGCTGGACGATTAATCCAAAATTTATCGAAATTCTGAAGCTGTTAGGGACGTATTTCTCCCATGACCATAATTTTGATATTTTATTCCTGTTGATAGGCCTACTTTCTCCTTAAAAACATTCTACCACGTGTGCAGTCACGTGACTTCGCCCGGACCAGTCAGCCGCATGGAAAGCATACGGCCGACTACACGCCGGCTGCGTGGCGTGAGCGTGTCAGCTGCGTGGCGTGTCCATTTTTATTTCAGCTCCCATGGTAACAGGTTAGAGCTTACACACTGTCTGTGTGACACGCACGTCTCAGGCGTGCCTCGAGACGTGCCTAAAACGCATGCATGCTAGAAATAGAACCAACGCCTATTTTTCACGCGACACACAAGCGTGTTGGAAGCGTTTCCAGGCAAAATAGAATGGGAAAAGATGTTTATATGTCATTTTGACACGAATACATTTCATAAATGACATTTTGATGTTTGAAAGTCTCTAGGTTTTGACATAACAGCATATATAAATGTAATTTAAAAGAATAATTATTGATTTTCAAAAATTGCACCTGTCAATACAGAACGAAATATTCTGGAGCCTATTTTGCCTTCAATACTGCCGACGTTGTCTTTGCTGTAATCAAATCAGTATATGTTTATGTTTAACATGAAGTATACTACTGCTGGAGTGTAGTAATCAATGGGAAACATCCATGTGTCCAGACAAGGCTAGCAGCAGCAGCGCCGCGTCAGACACGTTTCTGGTGTGTAAAGACAGAAAAATCCACGCAGCTGACACGCAACAGAAACGCCACGCCACGCAGCCAGTGTTGTACAAAAAAACCCACATTGTCCGTCGTCTGGAAACATTTTGGCTTCAGAAAAGATCATTTATCGTTATCAAGGTGAAATGTGCAATTAATCGTGATTTTGATTTTAGGTCATATCGTGCTGCTCTACTGCACACTTTCATCCAAATATTCTCCTTGTTTTTTTTCTTCTTCTACCCGCTCTTTTTACATAAGCATGCCAAACCACAAAGCAGGGTCTGGAAAATTGGATTACCACAGTGACAGCATTTTTTTTTAAATTCTCTCTTCATATGGCCTTTTGGGAGCAGAACAGAGGCACTTTCACCTCAAGCCGGCCAGCTCCCCGATAACCGCGCTCAGCAGATATGCTGGCCAGGCGTGTTTTGCATTACGGATGGCTGGCCTTATAGATTGAGGCTATCCTATCTATGTTGCTCTCCAAACTATGAATGCAGTCTGAACGCAGATAACATGGAATTCCCTTAGCAAAGCCGTATAAAATAGGATGAAGAGTATCAGCTGGCACAGTGGTGGGGCAAGTCATGAAAGGAGACAGTGGGGCCTTTTGGGCTTGAATTGCTGCCCATTCTATTTCTTTCTCTCACGCTTACTTGCTCCCTCCCTCCCTCCCTCTCCTTGCCCGTCCCTCCCTCCTCCCTCCCTCTTCTTTGAAACCTAACCGCTGTACTCATCCCTAGGATCCTTCTACAAGGATTAATCAGTTTTCCATTCCTGGAGAGATTATTCAAATGCTGTTACATCTACAGCCAGCAGCAGCACTCCCTCCCTTCTTCCCAGGCAGCAGCACAGCACTGGCTGAAGAAAAAGTCTCTCTGTTTTTCCTCTATCTCTTTACTTTTGTTTTTCTGTTCGTCCTGTGTGTCTCTTCCTCTGTGCTTTTCTGTCTTTTATAATTTACCACCACTGTTGACTCTGTGTGCCTGTGTCCATAATTGAGTACAGTGATGATATTGCATGTGAGAGTCTTTTAGAGAGCTCCATGTCTTTTTTTCTGTCCTTCACTGTTGCTTGTTCCTGTGTACATGAACACAGAGAGAGTATAACTGGTCCTTGTGTAATTGTTCTCATTAGCGCTGGTAGGAGAACAGCCAGAGATCCTCACGTCACCAGACTATAGGAGCTGTGACAGCTCCAGCAGGGATCAGATCCTGCTTTCCTGCTCCAAAGCCTTTACCCCCCCTCCCACCCCGCCTGTTCTCTCTAGTTCCCCCCCCCCTCCCTCTCGCAATACCCTCCATATCTCTTTGTCCATTCACTTCATTTAAAACTGCCCTAGTATTGTTTTAGTTGTGATGCTCAAAAAGCTGGCCCTTGGACATGTTTCAGTGCCGTCAGTGAGTAGAATCTGTGATGATTACACCTGTCATGCAACCTTTGGCTTCAAGTGAAAAGTACCCTTCATTTCTGTCTTATTTTGTGTGGTCTATCCCAATGTGTTAGTGTCCATAACACAGGTATACTTATGTTATGCTGGGATATTTGCCTTGGTGTTCAACAATAGAAAAAAGGCAGTTGTTGAAGAGGCGGATAAATAAACCCAAAGACAACTTGAATAAACCAAAATGCAGTGCAGACATGAAACCTTGCATGTTGCATAAAGAGTGCTACTAAAAAACTTTTGAAGGCAAACTGTTGCTGTGAGGAACATTATGCTTATTTTTTTTAATGAGTCTGGAATAATAACAAAGCTAAGGGAAACTGTGCTAATTCATTTTTTTTTAACGCTACCACCTCCTCCTTCACCCTACTTCTCCCTCCATCTTAACTTGCTCTTTCCATCCTAATTATTTTCCTTCCTGCCACGTATCTTAACTGTTCCCTTCCCTAACCTTCTTTTCACTTTACCTTGTCTGAATTTGCTGTTCCATCTTTCTCTCTCACCTTTTCTCCCTCCTTGCCTTATTCTTTCTGGCTCATGGCCAAACCACAGGGCTAAACCCACCTCACATGACCCACTCATCGCAGCGAGGGGGGGCCCACTATGCCTGGCCTCCATCCCTATTACTGCTCACCTTCCTGCCAACACACATACACACACAATAGAGTTACCTAATGCTTGTGGCGCTGGCAGCTTTCATACCCAAACGCCGTGTTTTGACGTGGGATAATGAACATGTGTTCAACCCACGTTTGACCTCCCAGTCTGCTTTTACAGCTTAATCCCTGGTTGTTGCTGTTGACACAGACCTCCCTTTGCAACTGTAGTTCAGTGCACATTGTACATAAATATAGTGTAAATACCTTGTATACCCGTTTTATTAAAATGTTTTGCTGCAGTTTTTTCACTTGAAATCAACACACTGGTTGAATTTATGAAGTAGTTATTCTATTTTGTATCATAAAAGGGGTAAAAAGTACAAAGAATTTAGAAATGGGTATGCCCCGAGGTGGATGTGAAGAAAATATGTACATCTTGACCATGTTGGGGTATTCATATCACGTTCCTGCAAAGGGTACTCTCAATGTACACTCAACACTGCCGGTGCAAATGCTTTCCCACACACATGAGCATGTGTGCTTTTTACTTACGTTCCTGCTCTCTCCTTAGTTGTCCCTGTTAGACTCTGCAGTACTCCGGAGAGAAGGTGTGTGGGTTGTAAGCTGGCAGCAGCACAAGTGTTAAGTGATTTAGAAGGTGAGTTTAGTCAAGTGATTTAAGAAGGAGCGTAAGAACTTTGGGGCGTTAATGGCCCTGCGGGATGAAAAACCCAACCTATTTTACAGACTTATGGTATTCTTACCTGTTTGTACCATGGATTAATTCAAAGAGACTATTTTTTTTTCTTTTCTCCTCTCCCAAAATGAGATATCCTGGAAGGAATTTTTCTTTCTTCTGCCCTGAGTCTGAGCTGGTGGCTGCTTCATCCCAGACTTTACCATCAACTATTTTCCTCAACAAACCCTTATGACAAAAACATATTTTTTTAGATCAAATATACAATAACTCTCGACATCACTCACAACATATTATCATGTTTATATTTCATATTTGGCTACCTTTCAGCGGTGGATCGGTAGCGTATAGTTGTTACAGCTTCTTCGCAGCTGGGAACATGGGCGATGAGAGTGTGCAGGTCAGAAGAGCAAAACGATGAGCTAAAAGACGCTTAAACGCTTTTTACAGCTGAGGAGAACCGCAGAGTTGGTTGCTCATTTCTTTGTGGGTTTGCCACTATGACTGACTCCTTTCACATACAAGTAGTCATTAGATCCATTGTTTATATATATATAGAGAGAGAGAGATTAGTGCAGCCTTAATGTTTTCTGCTACCAGTTTCTCAAGTGTGAGGATTTGCTGAGTTTCTCTTGTTTCATATCCTAAATTAAATAGCTTTGGGCAAAACACGCAATTTGGAAGATGTTTCCTTCCTTTGACATTTAATGAACTTAGAACATTGACTAATTGGAGAAATAGGCCACACATTATTAGATAAATAATAGACAATAGAGCCCGACCGATATATCGCCAGGCCGATATTAGGCTTTTTTATTTTTTTTAAAAATTCATTCATCTGAATCATTTATAATGACGAAGGATTAGGATAATTGAATATTAAAAAAATAAAATTAAAACAGACAAAACACCCTTCAACCATGTTCTGAGTGATAGAGAACACTCTACAACGTCCCTGTTGGCAACACTCTTTGATTTCTTTTGTTATTGTCTTTTTGTTGAAAAGGACTTTCAAGTTTCATATCTTAAGTTACGCATTTCTGGATTATTATTTTTTTTTTATATAAATATATATCTGCCGATATATCGGATTTTTAAATCATGAAATATTTGTATCGGTATCGGCCTTAAAAATCCTTTATCGGTCGGGCACTAGTTTGCAGCTCTTAGATTTACCTCATTCTCATGAAATGTGTGGTTGACAAGTTGGCAAACATGTTCACCAAATTCTGGAACGGCTATATAACTTAAAAAAACCCTCTGCGGAGTATTTTCAGCAAGAAAAGTTTGCTTGCCCAAAGTCCGTTGTCAAATAACGTCAATGTATGACACCATGATGATTGGAAAAAAAATATCGAAACTTTTTGTGAGTTTCACTTGCCCCGGGCCATCGGGCAACCCTAACTGTTGAACCAGACTGCACCAACCCTGTTCACATATTTACAATATTATGTTTAAGAACACTGGAGCTGGTGACAATTTGACAAGTGAAGTCAAGGTGACAACGTTGACTTAAAATGCGTGCGTAACCCATTGGACACAAATGCTTTTAATCTTAAGGTTTTTTTCTCCTGCTCCTCCTCTTCACTCTGCAGGCTGGAAGCTTGCAGCCTGTCACTGGCACCGCAGTGAGCCCAAATATGATATGACCTAAATAAACCAGTGTGCAAAGAGAGAGAGAGAGAGAGAGAGAGAGAGAGAGAGAGAGAGAGAGAGAGAGAGAGAGAGAGAGAGAGAGAGAGAGAGAGAGAGAGAGAGAGAGAGAGAGAGAGAGAGAGAGAGAGAGAGAGAGAGAGAGAGAGAGAGAGAGAGAGAGAGAGGGAGAGAGAGAGAGAGAGAGGGAGAGATGAAGCAATATTTCTTTCCCTCTCGCCCTGTCGTCTTGTTTTCAAACACTTCACTCTACTGCAGGCTACAACTTGTGTTGCGTATGTGCCCAGTCACACACTTCTAGAGACTGGCTGCCTTTTTATATCCTGACACCTGCAGAGGTATTTGGCTATTGCTACAAAACAGGTGCTTTCACACATGGAAGAGCCTGCCGTACACCTCGTTGGTCGACATTTCTGCCCCATTTTCAGACCACTCGCCTTTTTGAGTTTGTGTCTCTACCTACAGAATGGCTCGGGGGGGGCATGGTTGTCTTTCTATGAGCGATTCCGTAGAGAACATGCAATAGAAAGCAAGAAAGGCATTGACTGTGTCACACCATCTGCAGAGTTTCCAGAACACGTGGGAAAAGGGAGACAAAAATCCACCAACTACAGCCAAAATCTCGACTTGGATTTGGCTTGCAAGGTTGGCCACGCTACCACTCATTTGGCCAAGTGACTAGCTGTCATTTAGTAGTCCTACTTAGTTCATAAAACGTAGCTGTCTCGTAAAATACGCAGCAGGTTCAACTTAGTTTTGTGTCTTTCGTCAATGTACGCTGGGGAAATTTGAAGTGCAGAAATGATGCTGTAGAGCCGTTTCCTAAACCCGTGGTCCGCTCCAGGTCACCCCCCCCACCCCCTTTAGTGACAGTAGGAAGTTTGATGTGTTTATGTGCGTTTCAGTAGCCTGGTCAGCGCTGAAAGCTTCATTGTGTGCCGCCCACAGGGCTGGAGCCTGGCTCGGGCCGATAAGAGAGCGTTTTCTACCTCCAGCCAGTATCTACTCACAGGACAGGTTTCATTATGCAAACAGACACCTCAGTCCTGTGTGTGTTTGAGTAGTTAAGTAGGTGCATATGTGTGTGGTCACTGCAAGCATGTGTGCGATTGAACGCTGCTATGTGGCTGCTTGCTCTTGTATGTGTTTGTGTGTTGTGTGTGTGTGTGTGAGGACAGACAGCTCTCCTGGATATAAAGACCTTTTTAATCCAGCCAGATCCTCATCAACTCAGAAGTTAGTGGGTGCAACTTGTTAGTCAAGGGGTACGCTCTGCTCACCGGTTTAAAAAGTCAGCATTGCATGGCCGAACCACTTCTGGTGCCAAGTTATGAGTTGCTAAGGGAGACGTGAGCCAGGCTTGCGATGATGGATGCACCTCTCAGTTCTAGTTTGGATCAGCAACTTTTAATTGGGTCTCCTGCTTTATTGTGCCTCCTAATCTCCTCCCTAAGCCAGGAAGATACACATGCACCGTTTTTAACGTAGTGCTTTTAGTCTAATTAATTGTGCTGTTTTCAAGATTTTCAGAGAATTTTCATGTTTGAACCTGCATTTAAGTGACCTCTTACTCAAAACCTTGACTCAACGTTAAGAGAACCTTTTCATGGAAGAATGTGGTTGATTATAACTTAAGTTTATTTTGATAGGGGTTCTACTGGTTCTGATAACATTGTAATCTTTGAAGTAATTGCTCAGATCTCAGAGTGCAGAAAAGAAGTCTGACATGAGATGAAAACATGAGATGAAGTAAGACGATCATACAAGTGCAAAATAAGTAAAAAAGGTTTTACAAGATTAGCTACCACTTTATTTGGAGGTTAAACCAAAAATAAGCTTACCCGTAATGTTGCTAATAAACCCCCTAAACTAAACCCCCTAAACTTGTACACGGAAGCTAATTGGACTGGACTCGAATATTCCACTATTGTGATTTTCGTTCTTTGGGCTGATATTCGATTTTCAATTTTGGGATTCAAATATACGTTGCATGCATGCTGAAATTAACTGTGGTGTTTTGTCGGGATTAAGCTGCTTGCTATATGTCTGTTAGTGGCTGGATAATTTATGCAGCGCCATGTCCTCCATCTTGGCCGAGAATGGAGGAATGTAGAGTTATAAGCGAGCAGTCTGATGTGTTTAGAGGTCTGTCTGGTTATACCATATCCTCCTGGTCGTTTTCAGGCGATTTTGATAAACGCTCTAGTGAGGCGCTGTCTGGCTGAGTGTGCATTCACGCTGCGTCAGACAGTCCGGCAGAAACGCGGGGCTTTTCATTTATTTTGATTGTCTGCGGCAAAAAGTCGAGACCGAATGACCTTTCGGAGTGATGCAACCCTGCGGTGGACAATCATGTTAACCAGCGGTCAGACTAGTCAGTCAGTTTTGAGGAGGCGTGAGAGTCCCGTACAGGAAACGGGAAACATCACTGCCTCTTATCGCTGCCACAAGATAGTTTTAAAACCCCAAACACAAGGACTGAACTGCCCGAGAGTTTGTGTAACAACAGATGAGTGTTGACTACAACAACTATGCACAGTAGTTCCATCTCTTTTCTTTCTCTCTGTTTCTGTGAAATGAAGCTGCCTTCAAGTGCGGTCGGAAATGTTGAGATCTATAAATGATCTGACGGAAAACACGGCCACCACAGACGCTTCGAAATATTTCGCTGTTGATAACTACTGAAGCTTCAAAGCACAAAAGAAGCTAATACAAGTTAGTGCAAAGCTTGACCAGAAATTCCTTTTGTAAACTATGGTGGGTGTTTAGAATGGGAAGTTTGGGACATACTAGCTTTTTAAGTTTTTTTTTATTTTTTATTTTTTTTAATTTATTATTCCAATTGATCTAGAAGTTAGAAACATTGTCACTTAAAGTGCTCATATTATGCTCATTTTCAGGTTCACAATTGTATTAAGAGGTTATATCAAAATAGGTTTAAAACCAAAAAACACCATATTTTTGTTGTACTGCACATTGCTGCAGCTCCTCTTTTCACCCTGTGTGTTGAGCTCTCAGTTTTAGCTACTGAGTGAAACATCTCACTTCTGTTCCATCTTTGTTGGGAGTCGCACATGCGCAGTAGCTAGGTAAGGACTACTAGCCAGTCAGAAGCAGAGTATGAGGGCGTGCCCTGACAGTAGCTAGGTGAGGACTACTAGCCAGTCAGAAGCAGAGTATGAGGGCGTGCTCTGACAGTACCTAGGTAAGGACTACTAGCCAGTCAGAAGCAGAGTATGAGGGCGTGCCCTGACAGTAGCTAGGTAAGGACTACTAGCCAGTCAGAAGCAGAGTATGAGGGCGTGCCCTGACAGTAGCTAGGTAATGACTACTAGCCAGTCAGAAGCAGAGTATGAGGGCGTGCCCTGACAGTACCTAGGTAAGGACTACTAGCCAGTCAGAAGCAGAGTATGAGGGCGTTCCATGCTAGCAGCTAGGCGAGCATTATAACGTGTGTTACAAAGTGACGCTTGTTTGTCTCTGAAGTAAAGGCTGGACATGATGGAGCTGTTTGGAGCAGTTTGTGAACAGTGTTTTCTGTTGGAGTGGGTCTTTGGGCTTTTTCACTTTGTAAACCTATAACATGCACAAAAAAAGATAAATAAAACAATAAAGGAAAGGGGGAAAGCCAAAAAGCATAATATAAGCACTTTAATTTAAAAAGCCTGATTTCTGTTGTAAAGATGTTGGTTAAAGACATCAAAAAGTCCTAATCAAAAATGGGGATTATTAACTTCCTATGGAAATAATCTGTAGCCCTAGCATAATCGGCAGGTAAAGGGTTCTCTCAGTTGAACAGCAGCCTGCCGTCCTCTGCCTGCTGTCCTCTGTTCCCTTTTTATTTGGGCCGCCTTGACGCCTAACAGTACAAAGACTCAGGCGATGGCTCTTTTGTTCCTCCTTGTGAGTCAGAGAGACAACAGCTTATTGTGTTGTGCACTGATGTCAGTGTTTAAAGCATTCCTATTTACAGGCACTGTACAGGGCATGGAAGTGGTAGTCTGGTAGCAATGGGATTCTGCACGATCAACAGCATCTTATCCGTTATCAAACACAGGAAGTTGACTCATTTCTGTGTTGACATACACTATTGACTGCATGTGAACTGGTACATTTCCCAAACCTCTATCATTACTTAATACCTCATATGTTTAACGGTTTCCTTTTAACCGTTGCCATTTTTTTTGTTGAGTTTCTGCCACCAACCAGTACTGCACCTTTTTGTTATTTTGCTGCTGCTGAAAGCCCAGTTTTTCGCCCTGGGAATTAATAAAGTGTCTCTCACCACTCACAGGGAGCTCAGCGATGAATAAGCTACGGCAGAGCTTCCGCCGGAAGAAAGACGTCTACGTGCCGGAGTCGAGTCGGCCGCACCAGTGGCAGACAGACGAGGAGGCGGTCCGCAGCGGCAAGTGTAGCTTCGCAGTCAAGGTGACTCTCCCTCACACATAAGCGCACCTGCATACAAAACCTCACAGACATACAAACTCGTGCACAAAGTGCAGTGCGGACCTTACTGTGGCACGCTCATACCTCCTGAGAAACTCTCCAAGGACGCCGCTTGTGATTAATCATAAGCATTCAGCGACTGTGAGCACAGCTTTTATCTGGGGTGCACGATTATCTGCTGTAGCCTTCCAAACCTGTGGGATGTGTGCGCACAATTGATTTCTGGCCTCCAATAGTAATCAGGACCACTTGAATCATCAAGTAAAATATACAAAGTTAAAGAAACTTTATAATAGCTGACAAATAAGAAATGCAGGGGCGCTGCAACGGGGCAGGGCAAGATCCACTGATGCAGTATCTTTCTGCGTACAGTATATATCTTCAGCGCTGCAGCTGATGGTGTGGAGAGTTCGCTGTGTTGTGGCAACAAAACCTTCCACTTATAACACTGAGGCGAAACGGTACGCTTCCTCTCCTAACACGAGTCCAAATGCTCACCTCACTCAGAATATAAAGGGGAAATGAAAACACAGACTGGTCAAGGATGTGGACTGTACGTTACATAAAAGTGTACATGTTATGGTTTGGATGCTTTGACCTGTTTTTTTTCTTTGGGCATGAAACGGGAATTGAAAATACCGTAAAGCATACAGAGGTGGAAGTGACTGTGGTGAGAAAGTGAAGGAAGGTAATGGAGGCGCTTTGAGACTACCTTGGAAGTTTGTTTTTATAGGTAGAACAGATAGAGGCTAGAGGTGGAATGGGTTATGCGCGTGTGTCGGTTTGTGGCTTCAAGTCGTTTGTGTGTACATCTTATCCAGTGTGTGAAACGCCCTAGATTCAAGATCTCTTCTAAGCTACTACTTCTTCTACTAGGGCTGCTCGATTATGTAAAAAAATATAATCACGATTATTTTTGGTCAATATTGAAATCACGATTACTCGTTGACTTCTGGAAAGATGTTGCAATTATTGAACTTAAAAAACAGTGGAAAAGTTAAGTAAATCAACAGTAAAAAAAAACATACAACTGTGTAATTTGCCTTAATACTTTTCCTATTTAAACTTTATTTTTTCAGAATATAAGAGAAAATAAGAGTTTACTTGCAAAAAGGAATGAGCCAAATAATTGTTTTTCTCGATTATTCTGTTTTTGTGATCATTGGGAGTCGAAATCATAATCACGATTAACCAGTGTTGTGTTACTGTAAACCAGTCAGTAGGCATACCTTACCAAAACTCAGATGACTGCTCATTGTTGCAGTGCCTTCCTCTCCTCTAAAAAACTTATGGTAAGTTGTTAATGGTGGAAGTAGTCAGTGAATGACAAATGACAAATTAGCTTATCTCTCTTTGTCATTCTTTCCTTCTCATACTTCTGCATCCGCACACACTTCTCCAGCAGCATTTTTCTCTGCACTGGCTTTCATCGTTACGGCGCAACCTACCATGCTACGTATGTATGGTCAGGTTGATGTAAAGGGAAACAGGATCTGGAGGGGTGGTGGAGTTAAGATGGGGTGAAATGAGCCTTTAATGTTGTGGCTTGGAGCCCCCCCCCCCCGCTACTTACCGCCTTTTACAAGCATAGTAAAAGCCCAGTTCTCCACGGATTACCACAGTTTTGCTTGTATCTGTTGTTTTCCAGCTGAAATTGCAACAGACAATTATTCCTGATTCAAGGTGGTTGTCAAAGGCATACAACTGTAGATTGGCCTTGAATGGAAATGTCAGTCTTATGAGACTGCTGATTAAATTGCTTATGCGCCTTGCTTGCCAACTAAAACAGAGAAGGAAGTGCATGGGTACGTTAAAACTATGTAAACATTTTCATATGGAAATTAAAGTTTGCAGTTTTGTGTGAGGCTGTTGTCTGCAGAGTTTGCAAGGCAGGCTTCCTATTGAATCTGACAGAATTCTTCACTGAAACGGATTTATGGCCAATACCCTGAATTAATTCCTGGAATCCATCTGGAAAACATCCAGTGGATTCACACCGACGAAGCAAACTCCAGATAATTAATATTGATGTATGTGAAATGCCACCTTGAGCTTCTGAGCTTTTTGTTAACTACCTTCAGCTGTTCTCAGTCTTTATTGCTAAACGTAGCTGGCCGGCTGCTGTCTCCTGCTACACAGTCACTGTACAGACTTATGACCTGTGATACTCTTCTCGTCTATAACTCTCGGCAAGAAAGCATATTTCCCCAGAAGCTAAATATTCAAACAATACAGGACTGTTCTTTTTTTTACTGCCGGGCTGTCGTCTTGACCCGTCTTCCCTTATCATCGGCTGCTTCAAATGTTTACAAAATGTGAATTTAAGTGCATCCCAAGGTTGCACGTATTACTCTGCTGGCTCTCTCCAGCTGGAAAATCTAGACCAGGCGCAGGGAAATGTAAATACAATATCTCTTTTTGTGTTTTACCTCATCAAATATACACAAACAGTGCAGTGGCAGTGACGGCACAATAATACAAACGTCATGATAAATAGAATGCATCTAATCCTAGCCCACTGTGGGATTAGTGCCAAGAGGACCTAATCCTGGAGTGCCCCCCCCCCAAACAAACCTGTATTTCAGAACCTAATTACCCTACACATGTACAACACCCTGTTCAGGATACACAAATGACTAATAAAGGATTTGTTTCTGTTGCTTTGGTGGAAGGCATCTGTTAAATGTGAATGTTTTCAGCCTCCAGATTGTTGCTGCTGCCAGCTACTTACTAACAGCACGGAGTAAGATGCAACAATGATGCATCTGTTGTGACACTTGAAGCCTCCCCTGCCTTTACTCATCCCACCTCAGCCACGTCTCCTGGCTGATCCCCTACTCGCGATGCCGCTGCTTTCAGTGTCCTTGCTACCCCCAGCTGCCTCGCTGCATCAGTGTTGTCTTGTGTCTGTGGGTCTTTGTGCATGTTTGTGTGTACACATGTGTATTCTAATACGTCAACCTTGTGACTCACAGCCGTGGCGTCACACTCTCAAAATAGACGGGACAGAGGGTGGTGGGGGGGGACAGGCGTGCTTGTGTGCGTGCGTGCATGCGTGCGTGACTATAAGGAAAGGGTAAGGACTTCCTCTCCAGCCCGCGCTCACAATGGCTTCTGGGCCGGTCAGGGTTGTGACTCTGGAGTGACACACAGCAGGGTGTGATGCTGCTTGAGGTCCAGGAGGAGGGAGGGTTGGAGGAGGCAGCCTTTTCCGTTCATTCAGTTGCAGTCCAACCCACTCACGTAGGATGTCCTAGTCCTTATGTGTGCTGTTACATGGTTGGGAGCAAAGGGTTTCTCCCCCCCTGAGCGCAATCTGACAGATCCTGATGCATCCCATCTCTCGATTAATTAGCTACTAGATGACTGTCCTAACAAGTATCTCAGTCATTACATATGTGGCATATATGGTGATATAGCACCTCCGAAGGTTAAGGTTATATACTATATATGTGGACAGATTTT
Source organism: Perca schrenkii (assembly GCA_025617405.1). Lineage (NCBI taxonomy): Eukaryota > Metazoa > Chordata > Actinopteri > Perciformes > Percidae > Perca > Perca schrenkii. Next base: position 7,201,816 of record CM046806.1, read on the forward strand.
TTTTTTTTCTGACGTTCTGCAGTTGTAAGGTACATGGAGAAGGGAAAAAGTCTTAAGATGCCTAAACACGAGCAACACCTGTAGTGTAAAGGATGAGTACTAGGATGAGGGTGAGTGAACGAGATTTCTGACCCTGACCCACTCAAGCAGAAACGCGTTGGTCTCACAATAAAGTAGTTCTTGTTCTGTATACATCCATACACTGTATATATCCACCCATTTAATATGTATTTCTTTGCAGTATTTATCTTTTTTTTTATTTCTTTTTTTTACAGCTTACAGAAACACTTGACTTGTGTATATACACATTTTATTTATGTTTTGGGTCACTGGTAGCCAGGAAGCCACACAAATCTGGGAGCTCATGTTTCATGTACTCTGGCAGATAGGTCTGCCATCAAATATGAATCAAGATTCTGTTACCGTACTGCCTTTTTCCAGCTTAAAATGTTTTCAGAAACACATTTTAGGCCACTGTTTAGCTGTAATTTGAGAAGGTTTGTGACCTGGCGGGCATTTATTTCCTGCTTTAAAACAGACCGAGCACCACCCCAACTTGCGTGTGTCGCCCAGCGCAACGTCACACCTTTCGTTGGTTGTAGGTATGTATATAAACTGTTTGGGGAGTTGCATTTTAAGTAGTCTATCCATTTCCTTTTTTTTTTTTAAACAGCTACATCAGTCTTCGTCGCTGTTTTGGGTCCTGAATAATGTCCATTTCTCCCACTTTTGGTCCATCTGTGCTTTTTGCATCAAACGAAGTGTCAGAGTTTCTCCATTATGTAGATTTCCTCTTCTATCTCTGTCCATTGTTCCTGGGCAGGTGGAGCCACTTTAACCCATTTCCTTGTGATAGCATAGTTACTAGCTATCAACAATATTTTGAAGATATACCTATCTGTTATCCATTTCCCTGAAATTACACAGATAGAGTGCCATGTAGCTCATAGGAATATCATATCCTGGTATCTTTTGTAAAGTTTGGCCCCAAAATTAGTCATTTGTCTGAAATCTGCTTTGAGTGTTCCACATTCTCTCCAGCATGGTAGATGTATGTTTAAATATTTACACTTGACCTTGGGAATGATAAAGAAAAACTGATAAGTGTTTCCAAGAGAATTCCCTCCCTATCTGTGAATTGATGGATGTTTGATGAACTTTCCACATGTTGTGCCAATCGTCATCTGTAATTTCTCATCTTCTCTTTGCCCATTTCATGTTCATGTTTGTATTGTTTTTCTCATGCAATCCCTTTCTCATAGAATCACACACTTGCTGTTAGATTTACCCTCTTGCCCATTTATATTTTAAGGAAAACGTTTAGCATGTTCCCCATGGACAAAATTAGGGACCAATTGAACTGTGATTGCCCTCAACCTGGTAATTAATTAGGTGTATAAATCACCAGCGCCAGCCTGCCAGGGGTTATACGACAATCTGGACTTCCTTAAATACCCAGTCCCATTGCAGAGTTTATTAATGTAACCTTACTTAAACTTCAGTAGAGGAAAGGTTTGCCACAGCATTACTCACTCTCCCTCTCCGCCTTTCTCTTTACCCTGCAGTACCTGGGACATGTGGAGGTGGAGGAGTCTCGCGGCATGCACATCTGCGAGGATGCAGTGAAGCGGCTGAAGACGGTAGGTTTTACTAGAAACGCCCTCCATACTTCCAAGAACCAGACTGCTAAATACCAGACATCCTACTTCATTTTTTTTTTTTGTTTATCTTTTCCTCCACTAGTTTCCCCCACAGTGCTACTACCAACATCCTACTGACTCCTTCTAATATTTCCTTCATTTTGTGGCAGCCCTGTTTAATCTGTCACCAAGCAGTTTGGCTCTTTTTACTGTTCTATCATTGTTTATTCCTGCCTAGTTTACTCTGTACGTCGAGGCCTGAGTGTGGCTGAATGTTGCCGTTTGTCAGTAAGGGTCTCCACCCATTGTAACCCTCAGACAACCTCCAGGGGTGTCGGGGTCTGTTCTGAATGTCTCTTCCTCTCTCTCATTCTCCTCGTACACCGTCTCCGCCAGAGGAGATAGACCGGCATGTACTTCCTGCTGCAGGAGATTCCGGCAGAGTTGCGCAAAAGGAGCAAATTCCAGTTTGGGTAGCAGGGGAGGGGAGGGGAAGGGAAGGGGGGAAACTGGAGCAATTGCTTTTCCATGTTGTCAGTTGTTTGCCAAGGCCCCACCCAGGTCATGAACTCCTGTGGGTAAATGAGGCAGATTCTCCGTAGCCAGGGCCAAACCTGAGGAGTCCATTCACGTCATGCCGGAGTCTCAGGACTACATTTGAATTCGGTGCCAACAAGTGTTACGAAACTCCTACTTGAATTGCCTGCGACCAGCTTTCAGTTTTACTTGAAATGACTCAGCCTAATTGAGAATTCACACCCTGTTTCTTGCGCTATCAATTCCCATTCTTCTTGCTTCATGACATTGTGTAAAGGGCCTTTTAGTCCTTTTGCATGTTCAACTCAATGAGTTGTTGAAGACTACTTGAGCTATTGAGAGCCATTTCTTAGTTTGATTATAGTGCTTGAGAACAATTTCATTTTCGGAGTACAATTTAATGCACAGTGAAACACATTTTCATACCAGTTAAAACAGAACAGTATAATGAAACAGAAGTTATATAATGCAAATGAGACACAGACACACACACACACACACACACACACACACACACACACACACACACACACACACACACACACACACACACACACACACACACACACACACACACACACTCACACTCACACTCAAATAGGGCTCACAGGCAAACAATTTGTACACACAATACACTATATCCTGTATACACGCACAAAACACATACTCTTTTAGTGAATACACGACACTTGAGCACACACACATCAGCCTAATGAACACACACATAGCAGCACAAAAACACTGGTGCTTGATGAGGTCACATGGTGTACACAGAGCCTGAGGCTGCGAGGTCTTATTGAGTTACAGTCATTTTAACAGGGCGGACAAAATGGAGCCAACTCAAAACTAGAGGCGGGTGCCTCTGTCCTCCTGTGGCCCGCGACTATCTGACCCTCCTCAACCTCATGACATTTCCTCCTCTGTATCCTCGGCTCCTCCACTCCCTCGCTGCCTCACCAGCCCGAGGCCTTATTTGTTAGCCAGCACAGACACGGCGTTATCGATCCCTGTTCATAAGCAGGGGCGGGAAATTAACTTTCACCTCATTCAAAATGTGAGTCAGGCTGACATGTTTTCAAGGTCCTCTTCTGCACACAACTTTTCTGGAAATAATGGCGACATTGAGAGTTGATCTTTTGTGATGTAACTGCCGCCGTTACATTCCTGTTAAGCGACCTTCATCCCGTCGCGCCCTGGTCTGGACGTGGCAGTTCACCTATGTGCCTGAGAGGCTCACCTTACAGGACATGTCAGGAAACAATCCCGGTGGATGCATACAGCCCAAGCTGGTGCCCATTCATTCCGATATTAAAGGAGCTTTTACACTGCAGATTTTAGGTGTGTTTCCTTGTTGTGCGGTCCCCTGCACATGAGTATATTTGTCTCCTTCCCTTGGTCTGCGGGCTGTTCGAATAGACATTGTTGTCATCACATAGGAACAATCTAATTTCTAAGCTCTGGGAAAGCTTACAAAAGAACTAAATCTTCACAGTTTAAAAATGAATAATACTACAGTATTACCATTCAGCACCACAACTCAGAGCAGTGGTGCAGCAAGCAGACAGAGTCGACGCCATTTAAGATGAGTTTTGGCAGCAAGGCATAGAGCAGAGCAGAACATAGTGGTGGTGGTATACAGTGTTACTGCCCCTGATGCTGCCCTGTCAAAGCTAGATTGTCCAGACTAGACGAGGGCCAGCCTTAAGCAGATATACAATTAGCGTGGCCCTAGTAGATCCCAGTTCATCCTCACTGACTCTTTTAATAAGCTAACTGTTGCCAGGCAACAAATACAATTCCTGCCAGTGGAGAGACTGTGAATTAATATTGCTCAGTAGTAAACTCTATTTCCAGGAGCTAATACCGAAATTGGTCAGGAACCGGGCCCACACCTAGGCACTTTATAGCTGGTGAGCGTTGTTTCCTGAAAATCAGCAGCCAGACAGCAGCCACCACAACACAGTCTGGCAGCATCAGAGCACTTCAAGTGTTGGAGTGGGGAAAGAGAAATGACGAACAACAGTGAGCTGATGCTCTCTGATGAATGAGGAGAAAGAACGTGAAAATATATTCCCCCGTATGCTCCCCGTGCCTGGTAGTCGAGCTGTCAATCGATGTGCGTTTGTGTGACAGCTCTGAGCCGACTACATTTTGGGACGGTAATGAGTTTTTCTCACAGCTCTGTGACTCAGAGGGGGAGGATGGAGGCGGGTGGAGGAGGAGGCTGCACTGCAGCACCATCAACCTCCAAGCTGCCCTTTTTTTGCGTTGTCATCATGAGATCATTTCCTGGTGCTGTTGGCTGATAGCCCAGAGTTGGAGGTGTATTCTGGGTTGTAGCATTAAGAATGTTTTTGCAGTTACTCAGGAGCTCTTTTTGACCCGGGGTGTTCCTCCTGTGTACTGGGTGGGGCACCCCAGGAGATGCTGACATGCTGAAAGAATTCCACCGGGGAGCCTCAGGGCACATCATTGACAGTGTATCTAAGTCCATCAGACAGTGTGTATATTAGCCGGTGCTCTCAATTAAGACGTTGAGTGAGACCTTAGATGCTCTCCAATCATGTCCTAAACTCAACTCCACTAAAAGCAGTTGTCACAAAAAAATAAACACTTACTATTAGCACTGGAAAGTGTTTTATTGACAACTCCCTCCTTCCCATAGCTACTCTGCAGGGTGGTGGTAAAGTAACATCTCTGCTATCCCTGATAAAGTACACTATCCTGTAGTAGATGTCGCTATCTTCCGTTTGTTGCAAACGTTGTCAGGTAGGAGTTGTTGCTCAAAGTAGGCCAGTAACAAACATTACACAAGACGTGTTATTCGTTGTTGCACATCCTGCTAGTGGTTAGGGTTGTTTCTGCGTGCAGAAATGAAGGAAAGCCACCAGATGGTAGCACCACTAAAAGGTTTGGGGTTCTGGGTTTAAAAAGAGGTAAAGTATGCACAACATTTTCTATCAGTTAGTAAAGTAAGGCTTGTTGGTTACAAAGTTTTATGTTTGCCTTGTTGGCTTCACCTTGATCTTTCAAAACTCTATCCTTTCTGCCCAAAAAAAGCTTTTTCCCCCTACTGTAGTTTCATCCCAGTTCACACATTGAATACCTGAATATTGTATTACCTTTTTGTCCGTGTTTTTTTTTTCTTGTTGTTGTCTTTTTAAGCAGGTTTTTATTGTGGTGTTGCAGAGAAATGCCTTCAAATCCCTTCCCCTACACTGCCCTCCCATTCTAGCTCAACCCTATAGAGACTTCTCTCCCCTAACCATAGCTTACTAATACTAGCTGTGCAGGCTCTACCACCATCTGCATGTATGTGTGGTTTTAACAAACACTCATACACATGCACACACTAACAAGCGCTTAACTCATTCCAAAAGAATCTCCAGTGCTGGTTAACACGTTAAATCATGAGTTAACGTGGTGCTCGGGGTGCCTTTCTCCACCATGGCTGTGTAACAGGAGCAGAGTGGCACTCCTTTTCACAGCTTATGGGGAGGAGAGGAACTCTCACGGAGCGGGGGGGAAGAAGGGAGGATTAAGACTAGGCCCGGGTCTGGTGGTTGTGGTTTCTTTATGTGGTTGTGGCGGCCTAAACTTGACCCCTTACTCTGGCTGACCTGTGAATGGTCACAGGCTCGACTCAGGCGTCAGACTGCCGTCTGTGTGAATGGGTTTCTGTCTGCTGAACAACCATGGAAGGACCAGGTCTCGGTCTAGGAATCAGAGGAGGAAGAAGAATAATCTGTGATCTGGGATTATCTCCTCCACATACTCGCACAGACCTACACCTGGAGATCTGCTGTCTTTCTCTCCCCTGTCCAGCTAGCTTGGTATGCTGTCTTAGCTCTGGGACTGTCGTAGTGACAGTCTTATGTTTATTTCAATTGAAAAGAGCCTAGGGGTGTCACTTCCTGCTGTCGGGGAGATTCACTGGCTTCCAGTGTGGTGTAGTACTAACCGTTATCATCATAAAGACAATGGTGGCGTCCGAAATTGCATACTCTGCACTACATACTCAATATGTATACTACCGTTCACCATACTATTGTGTAAATAAACGGTAGCGTGTATCTTTTGGGACGCACTTAACTAAGCGGCCTATTCTTTTTAAACGTCCTGAGAGCCTCCTTGCAATTGAACCATGGATGCGTAACCATGGTAACCCCTGGTGACCTCAGCTTTAGCGGCATCGCCAGATAATGCTTAAATTACTGGAAAAGGAAAATAACTAGACCAGCAGTCGCACGTGACAAAATGGCAGATTTAAATATGTAGAAACGTAAATGAAAGTGCTATTGACGTTAAACGAGCTGCCTCGCTTGCTGTCTGTTCATCAGTTATGTGTTCAGTGGTTGCATACTTTATTATTTAACTGGAAATAGTATGCAATTCACGAACTATTAGTTTCATGCTAAGATTTCGGACATACTAAAAAAAAAGTTTTGGCCTAACTTAATAATAGCATGCTAGTATGGAATTTCGGACGCAACCAATAACACTCACAGTATCACCCATCAAAACCTCCATCAGAATAGAATCCTATGGAGCTACTTGATCCATTGCCTCACCCACTCACTCACTCATAACCCAGCTTCACCTCCACCAAAGAAAACCCCCTCAAAATGAAATCCCCATCCTGTGGGCTCCAGACAATTTTTCTTAGACGTCCTAGGTAACATTTTCATGCCTTGTTCCTCCCCCCCGTCTCCTCTATCCCTCTCACCCACCCTCCCTTTTTACCACATCCACTTCCAGGACAGGAAATTCTTCAAGGGATTCTTTGCAAAAGTAAGTTATTGCGTTGTGTGTCTGAGTGTGTCTCTTAATTATAAGCATTGTTATTATTTGTCTTCCTCTTCACGTAACACTTCACCCCCTTTAATCACATGTGAAAGCTGGAAGGAACCACACACTCGTACACGGGGGGGTGGGGTGGAATCTGACTGAAGAGAGGCAAACACAATGATGCATGTGTCTTTGAGCAGGTCGGGTGGTTTAGGCTGGGACGGGACACTTTTTGTGTGTTTTATTTTTTGGTATTAACAGTGTTCAGTGCCTTCTCTCCCTTCAGCCTTCTTCATTGAACCAAGAATGGAACAATGAATTGTGTGAATGAACTTTTACTTTTTATGCACACACGCACATCATTTACTGTTGTTTTTCTAACCCACGTGGCCAACACTGTGGACTGCATCAGCGCACCAGTTATCATACCAACCTTCTTGTTTCTTTTATTAAGATTTGGGCACTCAGAAAAACAACTCCTGACTTCTTCTTTTTTCTCTTACCTGGTGCTTTCTCTTTATCTACAGGTGTGCTTTGTGTGTGTGTGGTGTTTGTGTGTGTGTGTGTGTGTTGACTGAAATTGTATGATTTGGTACCAAGGAATGGTACAAAGGGAAGTCATTTTATTGGGCCGTGGAGAGACTAAAAGTTTTCTCGTTTCTTAGTCGTGCCTGTCCTTGTTGTTTTGTCTGCAGGCTGGGAAGAAGCCAGTGCGCGCTGTGTTGTGGGTGTCGGCAGATGGTCTTCGTGTCGTAGACGACAAAACAAAGGTAATAAATCCCTTCAGTCTTCCGTCACAGACTCAGAAAACCTTGATCAAAAAGAAAGAACTGCCAGAGGAAGTACACATGGCTTTAGTAGCTTTAAAGGTGGAAGCTGCTGAGCTCCAGCAGCTGATAATAGCAGTGAAGCTGCCATACCTGGTAAAGTGACCTCCAAGAGGCCCTCTCTGGTAATGTGTACCCAGTGCACCTGCAGGAGTAGATGGGGGTAAACAGTAAAGGTAACGTTGACACCTGCTGGACAACTCTGGTACTACATCAAACCATGCTTTCTGTGAGGCTAACTTAACATTTCATGACAGCTGTAGGTTCTGAAATAGAAACCATGTTCTCTTCTTTCTTATGTTTATTTCTTAATCTCTTAGCTATTTTAACTGTCTTGGTATTGATTACCATTGATCAGTTAAAGGCCCAGTTGTTCATTATCAAAATCCTTTTTCATGAATATTTACCACCACCATCAATTCCAAGTATTCCTTTTTGACTTGAAGTTTTACATTTGCGTTTGCATGAACTTGGGTACACGCTCCATATTCATGCACCATCTTGAAATACGTTAGCCGGTAAGGGACATACAGGACATACTGCTCCACCTTTCACGTTTTTTGCTGTCACATGATAAACTCACAGGTGCTGCTAATGGGTATCGTAGCTTCCCGCAAGTTTGAAGCGTATTCAAAATCCAAATTTCAGGAACAGGAGTCTTCTTATTCTTCGCCCAGAAAAAGGATATTGAAAAGAGCAAGAGCTTTTTGAAGCTTTTTGAAGCTGTAATACGTACTTTGAAGCTGTAATACGTACTTTGAACTGCGCGGTGTGAGAGAGTTGATTTTTGTTTTTGTTTTTTTCAACCTATGTTTTTGTGTGTAAGTGACTTAATTTGAACAACAATCTTTGAAATTGGTCCAGTATTAAGCGAGAACGCTGTGACCAGCAGCCGCAGACCGGGCTGCAATGTAACCCTATGGGGCAAATGTGCATCATCTATTTCGTCCACTGAAAGTGCTGTTTATGCCACTGACAGGCTCAGGTTGTTCTTATAAGACAACATTGTGGAAATTATTCCTACAGAGATAGACCTTTTATAAAACCTCTTTAAAGGAACACACCAACTTATTGGGAGTTTAGCTTATTATTATTATTATTAAGTCGATACATACCCTTTTCGTGTCTGTACGTGTTGTAACGCTGTCTGACGGCTCCACCGGTAGCTTAGCCTAGCACAGAACCTGCAGGTAATCGGTTCCAACTAGTCTACTGCTCCGAATAAGTGACAAAATAACGCCAACATGTTCCTATTTACATGTTGTGATTTGTAGAGTCACAGCGTGTACAAAAAACAACGTAACATGAGACACAGCCATCTTCTGGCTACCATAAACAAACCTGTAAATAAGCACATGCTGGTGTTATTTTGTCACTTATTCGGAGCAGTAGGATTACTGGAACCATTCACCTGCATGTTCTGTGCTGGCCTGATGCCGCTGGAGCCGTCAGACCGCATTACAGCACGCACAGAGATGAGAAGGGTATGTATCGACATGTCTAACTCTGGGGGTTAAATAATAACCCAATAAGTCGGCGTGTCGCTTTAAGTCACGCTAAACCCACCAGACTTTCTTAAAAACCAATACTTTTAGCGTTTAATGAGCCAACATATTTTCACATGTAAATCTGTAAACTTTGTGTTCAGTTCAACCTAAACTAGAGTTGTGATTGTTGGAAAAGTAGAATGACGACCCAACATGGCTTTTTTTTATATAGTTTTATTTTGTTTCTGTCGACTTTGAATGAATTGTATTTTACGATGCTAAACTGTTTATTTACATGGAGTCTGGTGGCTTTAGCGAACACAATTCTTTAAATAAAGGATCTTACTCTTCAAAAGGAAGGTCGACCTCCTTAGAAATCCTTTCCATAATGTTGTCAGACACTTAGAATATTAATCTGAGCCTGTGAGTGATAAAACAAGCACTTTTGTGAATGTAAATAGAAGGTGCACAATTCCCCTGTTAATTTACATTGTAGCTTGTTTCGCTGACTGCCGACTGCAGCGCTCTTGCTTAATACTGGACCAATTTCAAAGATTGTTGTTCCCATTAGTCACTTCGATACAAAAACATAGGAAAATAGGGTCCAGGTTGAAAAAATAAAACAAAGTTACCCTTTAACTCTGATAACAAGACTAGGCCGGTGACCTCACTGTGACTGAAAGATTGTGACTGAGTGAGTGAAAAGAAATTCAAATCTGTTTTGAATATAAAAATAATTAAGAAATATTTTTAATTTTATACCAATGTTAATTCACCAAGAGAGTGTGGTTTGGAAGCTCTGCCAAGCATGGAAAATGGTCTGACATTTTATTTTATTACCAGAAAATGTTTGTTCTGCAACAGTGATAGACAATCATGCAATCCATGTTCTGTAGTATGTGAGAAAATACAGTTCAGAAGTCTAGGATCCTGTATTGACCTGGTACGTTATGTTATTCTATTTATTTTGTTTCCTTCAGTTCTCTTGAAAGTAATACAAAAATCATGTTTAAGAAGATTTTCCAGGATTTCTCCCGGAGTGAGACATTATGTTATTTCAGAGAGCAGTGTCTGGTGCTAATACTTCAGGAGCCAGTAGTACAGCAGTTGAATCTTATTTGAGCACTCTTGAAGCTAGGTCACCCTATTGAAGTACTGTTCACTATGCAATCATTCAGCCCACGTTATGAATTGACTTGATTGAGTGTCACTTAACATTGACCATAGGTTTTAAGCTCATAATAATGAAATAAAAATGTGTTTTGCAGGACCTGATTCTGGACCAGACAATAGAGAAGGTGTCGTTCTGCGCACCAGACCGTAACTTTGAGAGGGCCTTCTCTTACATCTGCAGGGACGGCACCACGCGACGTTGGATCTGCCATTGTTTTATGGCCATTAAAGACTCAGTAAGATCTCGGTCTCATACTACAATAAAGACGGCATTGTTCTTGGGCTTAGATATGATCTCGAGTTTGGATGGGTTCATTATTCGGTTTGATTTAACTGACAGAAGAAACATAGACACTGGAAGGGGATAACTGGAAAAGGAATGAAAAAGTGTGTATGCATGTTAGTAAATGTGTATGCATGTGTATAAGTGCGTGTATGTATGTATATATACATACATATATAAATTAGTGAATAATTAAATTGTTTAGTATTTAACTTAAGTATAAAAACAGAAAAAGGGGGTAGGACTAGAAACGTTTTTTAACTTCTTCCTACTCCTTTTTTAACATGGAAGTCCTTGTTTGAATAATTTACTATCAATTTGAAAGATATGTTTGCTGAGGATTTTGTTTGTGTTGGATTTCTTGCCTGTACTGAAATGTACACGCACATAGTTAATATTGAACAATTATGATTTACAAATGTTGGAGTACAAGCGGCCGAAATGGGTTTCCTCAGGAGGGTGGCTGGCGTCTCCCTTAGAGATAGGTTGAGAAGCTCAGTCATCCGTGAGGAGCTCGGAGTAGAGCCGCTCCTCCTTCGCGTCGAAATGTGCCACTTGAGGTGGTCCGGGCATCTGGTAAGGATGCCCCCCTGGGCGCCTCCCTAGGGAGGTGTTCCAGGCACGTCCAGCTGGGAGGAGGCCTCGGGGAAGACCCAGGACTAGGTGGAGGGATTATATCTCCAACCTGGCCTGGGAACGTCTCGGGATCCCCCAGTCAGAGCTGGTTAATGTGGCTCGGGACAGGGAAGTTTGGGGTCCCCTGCTGGAGCTGCTTTTAGTTGTTCTTCTTCTATCCCTCTGTCCGCCAATGATGTTATGTGAGTGTATTGTGTCATTTACGTGACGTGTATACCATGTTTATATTAAGACAAACCTTAATTTCTATACATCAGGGCTATGCTAGGAGCTTTGTGTTATATTAATGTTTTCATCGTCTCTTTCAGGGAGAGCGTCTCAGTCATGCCGTGGGTTGTGCATTCGCTGCCTGTCTGGAGCGAAAGCAGAAACGGGAGAAGGAGTGTGGGGTCACGGCGACCTTTGATGCCAACAGAACCACTTTCACCCGCGAGGGCTCATTTCGTGTTACTACGGCAACAGAGGCGGCAGAGCGGGAGGAAGTCATGAGGCAGCTACAGGATGCTAAAAAAGGTCTGTATATGCAGTAGGAGCGTTATCGATCTGGATCGATGTATCGATTCAATCCTCAAAGATCCAATATTATCGATACAAAGTGAAAATATCGATACATATCAGTCGTCTTTAAGATGCACTTTCTATTTATATATATATATATATATATATATATATATATATATATATATATATATATATATATATATATATATATATATATATATATATAGTTTTTATTAAAAAGAGTTTTTAATTTGAATCCCTGGAAGAGCTTAGTAACTTCAAATTCAACTTCATTTGTTTCCCCCGAAGGGCGATTGGGTGTGCAGCAAGTATAAACACACAAAATACCCATAAATACATGCAGGGCATGCACACAGTCATGAGTAGGGTTGGGTTGGGGGGGGACTAGAGTAATCCTGAACAAAAGTAAAAACTGGAACACAATCCTAACAGTACGAGAACAAATAACATAGCTGCAAACTAGTCGCTTTACTGCGGAAAATCGCCATTTTGAATGGGAAAATGTCATCCAACCGAAAACGGACGTTAGAGGGAACTGAAACATCGCCGCACGGGACGCTAGTTAACACTACACTTGGCAACAGGTAACGTTAGCCTACAGTTAGCTAGCAGCTGGAGTAAACACGGTTAAAATGCTGACCGCTAAACGGTGTAGAAGTGTGTCTGTATTTCACTGAAGAGGATTCCAACAACTATAGCTGCCGCTGTCTGAAAACAACACAGATGTTGCGTTCACTTGAAATTCGCCTTTATGTATCATGTTTTTCTGACGTCCTCAACACACAGTCAACGGACTAGAATGTATAACCAACCAAGAAATTAAAGAAAGAAAAGAAATAAAGTGGCCACGAGTTCAAAGATGACTCCTCCCATGACCCATATTCAAGAGGGAAATAGCTGCAGGTATAAAGGAGTACTTGTACCTGTTACTCCTGAAAGGTGGACATCTTAAGAGGGGACCTTGACGGCAAGAACTGTAATCCATAGAAAAAGAGGTTGGGAACTGTCGGAGCGAATAGCATTAGCTTTCCTGACTATCTGTCAATGGAACAAGTCTGATCATGTGCACTGTTGAACTCCACATTATCTGAATGTACACTGTTTAATTTGAATCTCTGGAAGAGCTTAGTAATAAAATTGTCAAATCATATTTTTGTCGCTTTTTGTAAATATATAAATGTAAGATTGTGTTAAATAGGCTTATGGTATCACCTCATATCGGTCGCAGGCCCCTGAATCGAATCGAGATCGTATTGTGGCAGACATTGTGATATCAGTAAATATTTTATTGTTGTCCTAAGAATCAATATAATATCGTATTGTGATAAAACGATTTACAACCCTAATAAGTAGTCTCATCTAGAGACTGTTATTCCCTTACCTGAGAAACCGGTCGTCCTGTTCATATTTGTCTTTTTATTTATACTTCCACTTCCAGCTAATGTTCATTTTCTCATTGTGGCTTCATTGCTTGAACGTTTTCCTTCTCTAATAGCAGAGACCGATGTGAAGGTAGCTGGGAACGGGGCCGCCAGTGTGACAAACTCCTCCGCGCACCAGATGGGAGGCTCCCCATCCCCCTCGTCCTCCCCACCTCTCTCTATGTCCACCCTGGGACCCCAGGTGATACCACGCAGACATGCGCCGGCAGAGGCTCTGGCCAGGCAGGGCTCCTTCCGAGGCTTCCCGGCCCTCAGTCAGAAGACCTCTCCCTTCAAACGACAGATGTCCCTGCGCATGAACGAGCTGCCCTCCACCATGCAGCGCAAGTCCGACTTTCCCATGAAAAATACAGGTGAGTTTGGTTTCCAGATCCAACTGTACGTGGCCTCAGCTCCTCTGTTGTTCTACACAACCTGCTAATTACCTTCACGCGCAACTGTCTGTATTTGCAAAAAATTAGGGCTGCACGATATGAGGAAAATATCTCATTGCGATTATTTTGACTGATATTGCGATACGATTCACGATATTGGAGGGAATGATCATTTTTGTATCAATAGTCTTATTTTAATTGAAAAATATTCAAATTAAAATGATTTATAGTGATTTTTGCAAGGATCTGGACCAAACAAAGATTTTTTTCTTTAGTCTGTAGAGTAGGATTTGTAGGATGAGACGTCTCTGCAGCTCCACAATAATACTTAATTCAGAATGGTTTGACACATTTGCCTTTAAACAAATATTGCGCAAATCCCTTATGATTTCAAAAACATTGCGATTATTCTGCAGCCCTAGCAAAAATCCACCCTGAAGATGGAATATCAGAAACAAAAGTCGTCTCCTTGGGTTGGATTAGTAATATACATTATTGTAGAAACAAGAAAAACTATGACACGAAGACAATCTCAGAGATGAATTCTGTCCTATCTTCTATGCGTTTTTAAATTTGCTTCGATTTAACTTTTCTCTGGTGTTTGCCCTCCAGTCCCTGAGGTAGAAGGAGAAAGTGACAGCATCAGCTCGCTGTGCACTCAGATAGCCTCAGCGTTCAGTGGACCCCCAGAGGACCCCTTCTCCTCAGCACCAATGCCCAAACCCGCTTCATCCCCACAGTCTCCTGTAGCACCAGGTAACATCAGCTAAACCTCTTCTTAAACCCTTAACATCTAGCATGTGTAACTGGCCATCCGCACTGGGATGAACTCAGTCGATGGGTTATTGTGTTCTGGACAGCTGTGTGTGGTGGGATTCAACTACAACGTTTTATATAAACAAATCGAATATTTTTGCTACTCTGGTACTTTACTGTCATGAGGTTTTATAAAATAGTTCGCAGGTCTAGTTAGAAATAGCTGACAAACAATTATAGCAACAGGTTTTAGCTTCTTGTATCTACAAAAATATTAGCTTAGAATGACTGTAATCAACATATTATCAGTTTTGCACTTGCTAGACAAAACTGCCACAATCAGTCAGGGAATTAGGAAGCACACACTAATACATTGGTTTTGCGCCGCAGATAAAAAAAGAAAAAAAGTTATCTGTGGCGAACTTCTCTGGCCAACAGTCTTATTCATTGCCCACATTTTGGCTGTCATTCATCTCTGCTGAAAATGAATAGACTTCCAGTGAAGATTGTGTTGCTTGCAGTTTAACTTTGTAGTCAGAGAATGTGTGCTTGCTCATATTTTAACTAGAATTGTAACATTTATTTTCTATGTTTGATTTGCACTTATGAAGACTACTAATTAACTGCACGGTCATATTGTGCATGTCTAACAATAGATCGGTCCTGGTCAGCCGACACATAAGCTTGCTTGTACTAGCTTTGGTCTCTTATCTGCTGTAGTGAACGGCACAGCTCCTGCCTTCTCTGTTGTTGCTGCTGCTGCTACTACTGCTAACCCCCCAGTTCTGCCCCCTGCTCTGCCCGCTCGAGACACTAACCCCTGGGCTAAGACCCCAGCAGGGGCCCCGGCCTCAGCACAGCCAGGTAAGCAGCACTTCAGCAAAGCTAAATTGACAAGTTTGCATGTCACAGGGTGCACTAAGAGTTTACTTATGAAAAATAAGGGATATGGACATTACAATGCATCTTTATGAATTATTGCAAAAGTCGAAGGTCCTCTCATTCTCGCATCATGTTTCTGAAGATGGGAGTGGGGACCCAATTATAGACTGGGGTCAATAGGATGTTGGAGACACCAAGACAAGTTCCTATACTTTCGTGGTATAATAAAAAAGGAATTGTCGTCAGACTTTCCTAAATCAGCTGTTCCCCCGTTTCCAATCTTTATGTTGAGCTAAACTAAGCTAAGATAACCGGCTGCTGGCTGTAGCCTTATATTTAACAGACAAATATGAGAGTGGTATCGATCTTCTTCACCAGAAAGCCGATAAGCCTATTTTAGGGCTGGGCGATATGGAGAAAATCAAATTTCACGATATTTTTGAACAAATACCTCGATATAGATACCGCAACGATATTGTAGTGTTGACGATCGGTGCTTTCACAAAATATTATAAATAATCATCAGTAATGTGGATATAATGACTAAGTGGGTAAAGGCAAATAATCGAACAGCTACAACAGTCTGGTACGTTCAGAAAATGACATCACTTTACTGTAATGCAGCCTTTAAAACCAGGAAAAGACGACACGCCATATTACTATATCCAAAACGATATAATATCGATATATTGCCCGGCTCTAGCCTATTTCCCAAAATGTCAAACTATTCCTTTAAACCAGTAATAGCTATGACCTGAGAGGATGAATCTTTTCTGTTATTTGCAACCCTAAACATTATCAGTATTTCTTTCTGTCTAACTGATGAACTGTTGCTGTTGTTCTCCCAATTAAATGTGTGTTGGATGTGTATTCACCTACTGTGTTTTGCCTTTCTGTGCACTTTCTGCCAACAGGAAGTAACTGGTCATCCCCTACTCCGGTGATAGTGGTCCCCCCCACATCCTCCCCATCCATGTCCTCCCACAAACGCACGCCATCAGAAGCAGACCGCTGGCTAGAAGAGGTCACCAAGTCTGTCCGAGTCCCGCAGCCTAACCCCCTGGTGGCCGCAGCCCCGCCGCCCACCCAGCCGTTCGCCGCCCCTGTGGCGATGCCTGTGCCGTCGGTTCCCCCGGTGGCCTTTGTGTCCTCTCTGCCCTCGGCCGTGCCCATGTTGCCCCCTCGCCAGCCGGCCTTCCACGCTCAGGCCCCAGCTTCCTACCCGATGCCCAACGGGCTGCCGTTCCCTCAGCCCAGCATGCCCGTGGTCGGCATCACTCCTTCGCAGATGGTGGCTAACGTGTTCGGCTCGGCCACGCAACCGCAGCCGTTCCCCGTCTCGGCCTCCACTACCCCGCAGCACGATCCCCAGGCTGTCGGCAACATCAGCCCGTTCATCAAACACCCGCAGTTAAACGCAGTGAACGCTGCTCCCCTCCAGCCATCCAACGGTAGTGTGACCTTTAACGGGGCAGACAGTTGGGCTGCTCCGTCCCAACTCGCTCCATCCTCCCCAGCCACCCAGCCGCCCCCACAGCCGCAGGAAGATGCCTTCGAGGCCCAGTGGGCAGCCCTGGAGAGCCGCTCGCGCCAGCGCACCACAGCCTCCCCGACCAATCCTTTCTCCACTGAGCTGCACAAGACCTTTGAAATCCAGCTCTGAAGACTGTGTTTCAGATCAGAAAGTACTGGACAATAAGGACGGGGACGGGGGGGTGCAGATGTATGATTGACTAAAAAAGAAAAGGGGAACGTCTCCTGCCTCTCTTTATCTCGGTTTCAGTGGACAAGCTCAGCAGGACCGAAAAGAACCGGGAGCCAGTGGAGAGCAACGGGTGAATCAACAGGGAGCAGAAGTCTGCACCGCAGCGACGGGAGGGGGGGAAAAAAACAAACAAACCGGTTGCTGTTAACGAGGGCGCAGCTCCCCAGGCATTTCATTAGCATTGTCTGTATCGTTTTGTTTGTGCTGTGCAGCGCAAGGTTGTCATTACCCTGTGAAATATCTGCACCGAGCCGCACCCAGCCCCCCCGTCAGCCCCCCGCTCGCCCACCCAAGGTGTGGTGACTCCCGTCCCCGGGCCTCCTCGGCTCGGTCCTGCTCCCAGCACTCCCCTGTTGACAGGACGAGACCTTAGCCTCCCCTGGCAGAGCAGCTGCAGCACTGAGAGAACTCGGCTTCCAGATGAGAAGTTGTTATTAATAACTTCCCAATCAGAAGAATGAAGTGAGACAAAATGCCAAAATCTTTATTTTTATGCATTAAGTATATTTTAAATAGCTTTGGAACCTAACAGAAGAGTTGTAAGTAATCGTGCCAAAGGCACAGGCTAGCTACAATGAGACAAAATTATGTTCATGTATACAAGAAATGATCGTATATATTATACATGAATATATATATATATATATATCTATAAAGAATCTATACTGTACACACAGCTTACAGCAGTGCTAATTTTTAATGTGATGTAAAGAGATTTTTTGAAGGGACAGCTGCTTTACTTTTTTTTTTTTTTCCATTTTATTTTTTGAAGAAAAATCTCTTTATTGCCCGTCTGTTGCATCCTGTGATTGGATGTACAACATCTCACTGTAAATAGGGTGTCATTGCAGCAACAATCAACGTGGACCTAGCAATGGTGGCGGTGCCCAACTGGTTGCCTCTCTTACCTGTGCTCCGTTTTTAATAGTTTAGTACACATCAGTACTTAACATTTTACTTCTTCTGTCTTCGTTGTCATTCTTTTGTTGTGTGTGGTTATGACCTTGTTTTTTTATTTAACATAGTAGGGTGTGTCATCTATTGTTTCTCCACCTCTAATATTATTTTTTTTAAGTAGTAGATTTCTAAATTTCTTTTTTTAATTTTGCACAAGCACTAAAGTAGATGATTTGACCTCACAGGTTAGTCCGTTGTGGTGCTGACCTGCCCTGACCTCCGTTATCCTGCTGTGGTTCTGACGGTCAGCAGAATACTACTGGGAGATAAAAACGGTTTCATCTCTCACTGTCTGATTTCTCTTATGTCATGTTTTTATTTTTATTTTTTAAATCAAACATGTGAATATGATCTATTATCTGATCTATTTTTCCATTTTGTAATTATTTCATTACTTTATTCCACTTCTCTGAAGAAATATTGAAGCTAAAAGATTGAATAAATTGATGGTGGTAAAGGAAAAAGTGGTCTGTGTTTTTGAGTTAAACTAAGTTGAATTAAACAGGTACTAGTCATTTGGGTAGGAGCTATAGCTTAAACGATTGGTCAAATAAAAATATTTGTATGTATTTATCAAACAAAAATGACAAACATCCACTGGTTCCAGCTTCTCGTGTGTGATTGATATGATTGTAAATTTAATAGCTTTTGGTTTTACACAATTTTTAGACTAGACAAGCATTTTGAATGTGCTACCTTGGACTCTGGAAAACTTAAATGGTCTTTTTCTTCCTTTTGTTTTCTTTTTCTATTTCCTTAATTAGTTAGTTAATTAAGAAAATAATTGGTCTAATAATCCATAATAAAAATAATGTTGCATTCTTAGTACAAGCACATGCATGATATGCTTTACGTATGAACATTAAGGAGAATAATGAGAAGCAGTGTCCAAGAGATGTTAAAACTGAGTGGACTGTTGACATAACTGCAAGTTCTTGGCACAAAGACATGAAGGATGCATTAATATTAGACCTTTTTTTGTGGGTGGGCTTTTATGGCCTTTATTAACAGGGCAGCTTTAAAACAGGAAAGGGGAGAGGGGGGGGGCGCAACAGGCACTGGGTGTGCTAGAGGTCGCCCCATATTAGACCATTTTAAGATAAATGAGATTATAAAAACAATGCTGCAACTTTCCCAGTGAACAAATGGCCTATTGTGTGGATGCAGATTGCAGAAGTGATTATGTTGCGTTGGTCTTTTCTGTTGTTATTCCATCCTTCCAGCAGGTGACGCTGATTGGAGAGCCGCGTCCCGGTGCAGCAGTAGCGTCGTTATAAATACAGCCCGGAAGTCATGGATCAGTTTATTAAAGAGAAGCAAGAATACATGTGTTGAGCTAGCGTTAGAAACGTAAAGGTAAGACTCAAACTTCATATATCAGTGCACAGAAGAATTGCTCTGCAGTAACGTTATTATATCCAGTCAGCCCAAGGACGCAGGACTGCACAAGCCGCAGAGTTGACGAGCTAGCAAGTTAACCGGCTTGCTATAGTGGCTAACCAGACTAACGTTGAGTAGCGAACCAGAAAAAAAATGGTAGAAACTAATGTCCGTTAGTCTTTCCTTAAAACTAGTTTCCATTTGAGTTAAAACCCGGTTTAGTTTTTGACGCCGTTGTGCAACCGCTAACGGTCAACGCTAGCAGAGTTTGTACTGCTAGCTGTGGAACGTTGAGTTCAACCATAGATGTATAGCTAGACTTCAACGTTCGAATGACAGCATGTACTGGAGCTCGGTGCTGTAGCTATATGAACTGGTTGAACTCGTGTGAACACCACAGCCTCGTCAGGTAGCGGCTAAGTATTCAGTTAAACAAACGCTGCTGTAAATGTTTTGCTTGTAAATTGACATTACGCAGATGGGTCGAGCTAAACGACTTTAGCAAGCCAGTTAACGAATAAGCTAACGTGAAACAACTTGACCTGCCGGTGTTGCACTACATCCTGCGATCCATTCAGTTCTGTGACCTAATTAGGAATACCAATTTTGCCACTCCATTATATTTGACTTCATCACATACTTTGCTTTGTTAGCTGTTGCCAAACATGATGCCTCCATAGTGTTTGATATAGGGTCACAGATTTTGATAGCAAAAACTGTAGTGTATAACGTTAAGTATGTCTGTCTGCACAGCACTAACTCATCGGTCTATATCTGGTATATTTCGCATGCTATTAATCCTCTAACGTTACAGAATATTAAGGACACAGTTTTGGCTACACAGAAATATCAGCTGTCAAAGCGTATCAATAAATCTACCATGTTTGGGCTATCAAAATGATTTATGCAATAAAGGTGTGATTTAAATACAAAAACAAGGCTTGAAGTGGCACTATAGCTGAAATCTCCACACCGCTATGATTTAAGGTGAAGGCCTCCTAAGGGAGTCCAGGCTTCTATATCATAACTTGTGGATGAAGATGGTTTGATGAAGTGTATCACAGTTTAAAATAGTGCGCTGGCCAATACTAACAAGTTTTGCAGTTGGGTAATATCAAATTAGATACTAATATTGATCCCCAGAACATAGATACAACTTTAATGTTACTACAGAGAGGATGAGTTTCTTCCCTCAGGCCTTGAACCAGTGACTGTACAGAGACTTGCACATCATTTGTAATTCATTTATTCTGGTTATACTGATGTCGTCATCATCACCCCTTGTATGCATATATTACTGGATTATGTACTGGTTATATTGTTCCTTTTTTTTTTTTTTTCTCTGTTATGAATGGAGGACCTTTTGTTGTTGCCTTTCTTGTTCCAGAGAGATGCAGTGCCTGTCCAGATCCCAGAAACTGAGCCAAGTTTACATGGGATCCCACTGACACTAAAGAAGGGTAAAACATCACTCTGCTTTTTTTTTTTATTAACAAACGCACTGTTTCGGACATGCAGATCCAGCCACTGAGGACCTTGTGTGCTTTTTGGCTCTAGGTTAGCATTTGTCAGCCAGCTGTGGACCACTCCACATCACCATGTCTCATCGAGGGTATTTAACTGCTGTCATAACAACAGTGCTAGGGGCGACCTTAGGAGGGTTGCTCATATGGCAAGTTTACCGAACAAAAAGGAAGAGGCTGCCTTCCGTCCAGAAGGTGGCTGAACCTGTGGAATCGCCATGTCCTGTTGAAAAGGTGTTTACAGCTGTGGAGTATCAGTACACCAAACTGCCACGTGTGCTGGAAAAGGAGTTTAAGGCTGTGGAGTGTCAGACTACACAACTGCCTCCTCCTGTACTGATGCCCTCTTCTGGACAGCTGCTGGGAGAGAAACCAGTGATGGTGACCTCCGAAGAGGAATGGCAGAAGCTGTGGCCACTGATGCAAAAAGAGCTGTCAGTCTTCCCTGTGCTGGGGCTCGACTGTGAATGGGTAAAGAACAAAGGCGTAAGAAATACCTTTTTGCATGTTTTCATATATGAAGAGGATCCACCCTGAATGATTCACCCGTTGAGCACTATAGAAAGTCAGATCTGTTCTATTATCTAAAACACCAGCCCTTATTTTGCTTTGGTTTTAGATCTCCGAATCAACATCAGTCATTTTGTTTGTCAAATTTTTTTTTAAACTTAAAATTTAATATACAAAAAGCTGATTTAGAACGGGAGTCATAGCATTGCCTCCAGTGACCGATACCCTGATAGACCAGGAAGCAATTCACTCCAAAGTAAATCACATTGCCTTGTGCACAAAGCTTATTCTAAATATAAAATGCATTTAACATCCAATTTGCAGATCTGTACTAGTGTCAGATAATCAGAAGGGTGGAGTTTTCATTTAAACATCCTCCTATAGCATTTCAAATTGCTCCTGGTTTTGTCTGACCTGGCTGCTCTTTCCTGTTGCAGGTGTCTGTGAAAGGTCGAACCTCTGCGGTCTCCCTGCTCCAGATGGCCACATATTCAGGTCTCTGTGTCCTGGTGAGGCTGCTGGCGTTTCGCAGTGGCCAGCAGCCGTTTCCTCTCAGCTTAATGGAAGTCCTCCGAGACCCACACGTTTTGAAAGTTGGCGTCGGTTGCTATGAAGATGGCAAGCGACTGACGCGTGACTACGGGTTGTCGCTGACTTGTACGGTTGACCTGCGCTACCTTGCCTTAAGACAAAAGTACGGTTTGGTTGTTGTTGTTTTGTTCTTAGAAAGCACGATACTTTTTTCTCGTTGTTTGTTTACGTTTGTTCCATTGTAATATGTATGTAAAATGCAAATGATCCTCCTTAAATTCTGTATCCCCTTTTCAGGCAAGCTAAAGTGAATAACGGCCTGAGTCTGAAGTCTTTGGCTGAAGATCTGTTGAATATATCTCTAGATAAATCCCTGGAGCTGCGCTGCAGTGACTGGGAGGCAGATCAGCTGACGCTGCAGCAGGTGGTGATTCATTGTATTACAGATCGCCCCACATTCCTCACTTTTCACACGCTTTAGTGCATAAATCTGCTATTTGAGAAAATCTAGAGTTGTGAAGTCAGGAGCTGTTTCTCCATAGACAACGTTGGGTGACTGACAGTTGACGTAATTCCACGGCTTGGATGGGAATGAAACTCCTGGTTAGGGCTGGGTACCGAATTCAATACATTTTAGGCTCCGACCGAATTGCCTCTAAAGTATTGAAAAATGCCTCGTCATTTAATACCCAATTTCGATAAAGGAGTAAATCTCATCAGTCAGCGAGCCAATAAGCACGCAGCATGCTTCTACCAAGATCTAATAATGCGTCTAATGTTACACATTATAGAGGCAGGCAGGAAAAACTCTCCATTACACAGAGATGAGGCTCACGTAGTAGGAGGTGAAAGATTAATAGAAATATTTTTGCCACAGTGTGTAATGCAATCTATTTTTATTTTTTATGAAATTGCTATTGGGAAAAAAAGTACTGTTTAGGAATAAAATCAAATTCCCCGTATTGGTATCTATACTGGTATTGAAAATGTTTGAATGATACCGAGCCCTACTCCTGATTGAATAATCAGTACAACAGAAAAAGACATGATTTACTAGAAAGTTTCTTATTTTTATTTAGTTGAAATAATTACATACTTCATAAACCTAATAGGATTGTGAGATTATCTGGGACAGTCCCATGTTTTTCTCAGCGGCTCCACCCACCGTGATAATGTTCCTGTTTTCATCTGTTCACTGTAGATGACTTATGCTGCCAGAGATGCCCAAGTTTCCATCGCTCTCTTCCTCCATCTCCTCTGCCTTCACTCTGAAGCCAGTCCCGACTCTTCCAGCGGGAGCTCTTACTCCGAGTTGGCTGCCCGCTGCCAGGGCCTGGTGGACGTGCCCTTTAGGAGCCGAGGAGACGGAGACGACCGGGCCTCTGACGGAGAAAGGAGGCGGAAAATGCGGAAAACGCCCACTTGTGAAAGCCCGGAGTCTGGAGATCAGCAAGTCCCAGACCCTCGACGGAATAACAAGAGGAAGCCGCTGGGTGTGGGCTATTCTGCCAGGTGAGGATGGACTACACAATCTGCATAGAATGGGCTTCATAATGGCAATGTCAAATGCTAGATTACAATTACAAATTCTTTACAATATTTTTTTCTTAATATGGTTACAATAAAATAATTAAGTTTATTATAGGATTAAAACAAATCACAGACTAGAATAGAGGATTTTGTTCAACAACCCCTCTCTCTGTGTTACAGGAAGTCTCCACTCTATGATAACTGCTTCCTCCATGCTCCAGATGGCCAGCCTCTGTGTACCTGTGACAAGAAGAAAGCCAAATGGTACCTAGATAAAGGAATAGGAGGTACACTGGATAACTCCCAACCTGTAAACATTAAACATGTCAGAAAATCTTGATAGTTTAAAGCTGCAGTGGGTAGAATGGGGGAGGAATTTGAAGTAGAGAGAGATCTCTTCCTGCAGCTCTCCCTCTCCCCTCTCTGTTGCACAGGCAATGCTTGCACAGAGCAGCCAATAGGATCGCTCTCTCACTCTCTCACTCTCTCACTCTCTCACATATGACCTGTGATTGGCCAAAGTATCCCTACATGGTTAGATTAATTAAAGCCTGGAAACACAGCCGAAAAGAGGTGCGGAAGTCTAGCTTTCTCTCAGACCACTTGAATTACAATATGTTCAAGGTTATTATGGAATGTTTGCCCAACGACACCAAAAATAAAGTGCCTATCACAGCTTTAAGCTACAACTTGCAAGTTGTTGCCTTTTTTAAATAGCTCCTTCATTCATTCATTCATTCATTCATTGATTTCATTTCAGAGTTCTACTCTCACCATTGTTTAACTGGGGCTATTGTCTGCAGTATATCTCTGAAGATATAATTTACTTTATCTCTGCTTCTGACCCAGTGCTCCAGAGTGAAGAGCCTTTTGTAGTGAGGCTGCTGTTTGAGCCGTCGGGACGTCCCGACTCCCAACAGGACTATTATCTCACTGCGAAGGAGAATCTCTGCGTGGTCTGCGGGAAAGAAGATTCCTACATCAGGTATGACAGGTTTTACTTAATTTTTTTTTTTTTCTTTTCACTTCAATTCATCTGAATTTGAGGTAGAAATCTGTACATTTCTATATTATACTAGGAATTAGTTTATCAATCTGGCTTTTTCAAATGCAAAGATTTCCAGTGATAGTAAACAGAGAAAAGCAGCAAATTCTCATATTTCAGACATTTTAAACCAGTGCTTTTCATTTCTTGATACATGGCTTGATCAAGTTATTTCAGGACTCCATTAAACGGTACATTGTAAAAAGTGAAAGGCCCATTAGGGGTGTTAAATTTCCTTGAACTGAGCATTTCAGTTGCCAAGAGTACTATAAAATCACTTAAAATAAAAAAGAAAAACCCACTAAATGGTGTGCTTAGAGTCCAATCTTACAAGACTGTAAGATGATTATACAACTATGAACTTAATTACATGACATGTCTGATTTTTAATTATTTCTTTTTCGTAAGTACATTTTTCCTTTGGTCCCACAGGAAAAACATTGTGCCACATGAGTACAGGCGGCATTTTCCCACTGAGATGAAGGACCACAACTCCCATGACATCCTGCTGCTCTGTACCAGCTGCCACGCCGCCTCCAACGTGCACGACGGCTTCCTGAAGCAGCATCTGGCGGAGGAGTTTGCCGCCCCTCAGGGCTGCGAGGAGGGAGTTCGTCTGCTGGAGGACTCGGACCGACGGCACGTCCGTTCGGCGGCTCGGGCTCTGCTCACCGCCGAGGGACTGCCGGAGCAGCGGCGGGAAGAGCTGCAGGCTGTGATCAAGAGCTTCATCGGCACGGACGAGGAGCAGGCGCTGACGGTCGAGGCGCTGCAGCACGCCGCCAATTTGGAGACGAGGTGAATTTACACTCGGGGCTGTGTGACGACAGGTTTACACTCAGACAAAACAAATTGATTCTATTTTGTGTTTTTCATTTACAGTACAGGCCAAAAGTTTGGACACACCTTCTCATTCAATGCGTTTCCTTTTTATTTTCATGACTATTTACATTGTAGATTCTCACTGAAGGCATCAAAACTATGAATGAACACATATGGAATTATGTACTTAACAAAAAAGTGTGAAATAACTGAAAACATGTCTTATATTTTACATTCTTCAAAGTAGCCACCCTTTGCTTTTTTATTAATAAGGGAAAAACTTCCACTAATTAACCCTGACAAAGCACACCTGTGAAGTGAAAACCATTTCAGGTGACTACTTCATGAAGCTCATTAAGAGAACACCAAGGGTTTGCAGAGTTATCAAAAAAGCAAAGGGTGGCTACTTTGAGGAATCTAAAATATAAGACATGTTTTCAGTTATTTCACACTTTTTTGTTAAGTACATAATTCCATATGTGTTCATTCATAGTTTTGATGCCTTCAGTGAGAATCTAAAATGTAATGAAAATAAAGAAACTCATTGAATGAGAAGATGTGTCCAAACTTTTGGCCTGTACTGTATATCGGGGTAATAATTTGGGTTCATCTCAGTGTGAAACGAATGATCCACTCCTGAACCAAACTAGCTAAACCCTTTTAAACACTTTAGAGATAAAACTGGGAATACACTTTTGAGTGTGAGGGAATCCAAAACTTGAAATGCCCTCAAGCGCTGTTGCTGTGTACCACAGAGCAGGAGGGGCCGGTAACTGCAAGATTGGATATTCGTATCAGAAAACCTGAGCCACAAGTGATTGCTCGGCCCATAAAAGTATACGATGAAGGATGTTTTAACTTTGGATTGAGCAACGTTTTTTTGCTCTGCATCATGAGGCTCACGAACAGATAAAAGCCAAGTTAGGATGTATACCAGTAGCACCCACATGTTTTTAAAACCGGCTCATCTTCAGACAAACAATAAAAATGGGTAATAAATACAAGACAAACATCAGTAAGGAAACAAAATGAATTGCTTGTGTCAAAAGTCCCTTGGTTATTCACTTTGATGGGGGCTGATTTGTGCGGTCACAAACAGTGGTTTCTGTTTTTTAAACTTGGTAATGGACCCAAGTCAGTGGTTTACTGTTAGCTGTTCATAACCTTCAAATAAACTAAAAATATGTTGGAAGCTACAACTGTACTGCAAGTATATGTTGGCTGCAATGAGTGAAGCCTGTGCGATACTGGATTATTAGGAAAATGCCAATATTGATATTTTGAGAAGAAACTGGCCGATTTTATAATACGTGTTCTAAACTACCTCAATATCTTTTACATTTCTGTACCGCAACGTTTTACTTTTTGTTAAAGGTGCCCTGCCACACGTATTTCATTACTTTGTGGTAATGTCTGAAGTTCTACCATGGGCTCTGTAACATTTTTTTTTGTGTGTGTAAAAAATGCCTTGGTTACCTTGTTTCAAGCCATTCTAGCGTGGTATAGAAAGCCTGCAGGAAGACTCAGCTCGATTTCTGCCAGTTCTCATTAATATTCAACGAGCTAAGCCGCTTGACTCTGATTGGCTAACAGCTAGCCAATGAGAGCCTGGCTGTCAGCATCCTTTACCCAGCTCAACTGGGCGAGCTCATGAATAGTAATGAGCTCAGGCAATAAAGAAATGCAAGTAAAAACAGTTTTGTATGGCAGGGCACCTTTTTAAGCTAATACTAGATGACAATTTCGGCCCTGCCCGTTTTTAACTGGTCAAGCTTTAATAGTCGCGTTCATCTATGACGTTGCATGCAGTCTTTTAAAGAGCCGCTCCAGGCAGCGAGTGTGCACTCGCCCTCTGACTGCTCCTCTCTCCTCCTGAAGGATTTTCAACGAGGCGTACGTGGCTCACGGTCTGAAGGTGGTGCAAGCCTGTGCCAAGCAGGGCCTGCGGGGCCTGATGGATCTGGAGCGCCGCTGGAGGCAGCACTTCCTCACCACCATGCAGCCTCGCCACCTGCCTCCTCTCTGGTCCATCGACCACAACCACAGCAAGTTCCTCCGCAAATACGGAGAGGACCTGCCCATCAAACTCAACTGACCACGAGCAGCTACCGACCAGGACAGGAAACGGTCTCATCTGCTGGTTGCTCCGTTAACCACACACGCCAAGACGCTTTTCTTTAGTGAGCGGATGAATGAACTTGTCTACCAGCCGAGACCAATGTTAATGAAATGTTACCAGCATGTTCAAGTTCCCACGACGAGTGTGTGTGTGCGTATGTGTATAAATACACTCCATCTGCGATGGCCATTGGACGACATTTCCCTTAATTTCCAGTGCCAGTAAGATGCTGCTAGGTTGCTACGTAGCTCCTGAATGAACTAAATGGAACTGTAAGCAGTTCGAGACTCCACTAGTGGAATGAAATCCAGCACTGAATCTGAAAAACACTAACGCTACAACATCATGCGATTGCATATGGACACTTTTTTTTTTATGATGAAAAATGTATAATTATTTATGACAAAGTCAAAAATATTGACATTTAACTGATTTTTAGAAGAAGCTGCAACCTGCTCTTAATGTCCTCTAAATGGAACACCCCCTATCTCTCCCCCCCCATCCCCCCCTGCAGGTTAGCAGCTATCATTCACAGAATAAACTAATTGCTTTGCAGAGAGGGTCATTTTAATATGACCTTAAATTATTTGGTGCTCCACCCTGCTTTTTGTTTTCATGCTATTGTCTGTTTTAAGTCAATAGATGAAAGTTTCCCAGAAGCATCTTTTTAAATCAAATTCCATCTTTTCCCTTTTTGAAAAGATGAGTTTTGGTCTCGAGGTGCTTTTTGGGGGCCTGAATGTTTTCATCTCAGTTTGTTTTTTTTAGCAGGGGGAGACGAATGCTAACCACAGTAAAGTTGGCTGGTTTAGTCAATCATTTAAACGCCCTGATGTTGATGTCCTGCTGCTGATCCTCCTGCTGGCTGGGACCTGTTCCTGGCCCATGTTGTAATGGGCCTCTTAATCCCCAGACCTGACGGGAGACTTGTCGCAGCAGCAGGACATGACCTCGTTTCAGTTTACAGCAGTTTCACCACGACGTCGTTTTCACACAATCCAAACTGCACAGTGAAGAAAAGGTGCCAACTCCAATGTGATATGAAAATTACTTAACTAAACCCCCCACCCTTTGTGAAGCAGATCTTTTGAGTGTGATACATTTATTTACAATACAGCTGCTTTTGTCTTTAATCGTATTTTTCTGGATGTAAGCCCTGACGCTGTTTTGTTTTCCCAAATTGTGAATGATACAAAAAATAAAAGTTATGTTTGTACTAATCTTCTGTGACCTGTTAATGAACACACCTCTTCAGTTAAGACACGACCACATTCACTTTTTTTATTTTATTTTTTTTTTATTTCTTACAAAATCACAGTTTAATAAATAGTCTGTAAAAATGAATACAAAAGCGGTTTTCTTAACATTTCATATATGAATCACTCGTGACTTTGAGGTCAAATGAGTCTTTAGTTGGATTTTTTTTTTTGTCAGGAATGACTATTTAATTTTTACAATCTAGTTTTGCTGAATTAAGGCCTCTTGATTTTGGCATCAGAACAATCTGTCAGTCAAATGTTTGTATCTGAAGTTGAATTAGTGTAGAGATATGAACTCTCCTGGTTTCACAGTTCTGTCAGGAAAAAAAATAAACCCTTACAAATAAATACCAAAATGGCTCAACATGCAGATGTAATCCATTTGTCCTAAAATGCAGACAAAACTAAGCACATTTCTAATGGTCAGTGTTTGACACTGCAGGCATAATGCAACAATAAACAATGGCACATGAGGCTGCTTCATTCAAGGGGATTCCATCAGAATTTATTTTCCTTCTTCTTGAGCGTCTTTTAAAGAGGAGAAATATGGGCAAACGGCAGGAAATACTTGATGAAAAATGAAAAAACAGGTGGAATTCCCCTTTTTGTTTTTTCTTTTTTTTAAAAAAAAAGTTTAAGTGACAAGGAGTGCAATCCTGTGTTGTGAAAGCCACTCTGACATCTTTACTGCATTACAGTGAAACCTCTGAGGGTGGAAACACATTTTGGGACACATTTTGTTAAAGGAACGGACAATTTTAGCTAATTTGCTTTGCCGCTAGTCAGGCAAGAGATTAACGCTTTTAGGTTTGTCCATTTAACGTGAAGCGTAAGTAAAGTTACCGCCAGTTGTTAGCTTAGCATAACGATGGGGAAACGACTATCCTCCCTCAATCGAAAGGTAACAAAATCCACCCACCAGCTCACTAATTAACACGTTACACCACTTTTGTTTAATCTGTACAAAAACTACGTTGGACTATTTTCTGAACTCCTGTCGTCACCGTGCGGTTGCCATCATTACAATTTCTAACGAGACGTACGTTAAACATTACAGTATTGATTTAGCCTCTTTAAGGAAGTCACTTCTTCCGGCTAAGAAATAATTCAGAACATAATTTCCTGTAATTTGGGTTAGAGGTGCTGGTAGGCAGATTGTGTTACCTTTGGACAGAGCCAGGCTAGGCTAGCCGTTTGCCCCTGTTTCCAGTCATTATGCTAAGCTAACTAGCTTAAATTACTTTGTATTTGCATACGGACATGAGAGTGGTGCCATACTTTACACGTCATACCCAAAATCAAACTAGTCCTTTATGAGTCTTCTAGTGTGTGTCCACCCTAACTACTGCAGAGGATTTCATCACTAAATTACTGCATATTATAACTCCTTTTGTTCATTCCAACAAAAGACAATTTTACATATAAAAAAATGACAATGCAATTCAAAGAAATGAGAAGGCCTGTTTGATTTAACCCCAAATCTCTGAAGTTCTTTCTTTCTTTTTTGAAGGGATGGGTTACGTTCACATTTCAGAACACCAGATGTTACATTATTTAAACATCACATTAATTATCTTTTTCTTTGCAGATTCCATTTCCTTAAAAAAAGGTACACTGATTTAACAATAAGGCATATTCTAAACACTTCCAATTTCGCGAGTCAAACCTTGACCCCTAACGGTATCTTCAGAAGCTAAATTTTGAAGCACATTTTCAATTTATAGCACAAAAAAATTAAAGACATTTTGCAGCTTTAGAATGTTGACCTTTAAGGTAAAATCCATCTACAAAGAATATTTTGCACAGGTTTCATGGGGGGGGGGGGGGGGGAGAGGAGTCATACAACCGCTAGAAATGACCTCAACTCTCTCGCGTATTTTCATATAAACAGAATTCATCTTCACACAGACCAATAAGATTGTCACATTAACATAAGATGCTGCAAAAAAAAAATACAAAAATCATATTGCTCCACAATGGCTGCGTGAAAACAAATCTTCGGCTCAGTAAAGCGGGCTTCAAAACCAATAAATAAATAAATAAAGACAAGTTTAAATGAAAGTGTGAAGCGGATGATTCCTCTAGGGTTTTTTTTTTTTTGGTCAAAGGCTGTTTGATGATGCAGACAGGCTGTACAGTGTCTGTCGTGGAAAACAACTGCAGTTTTGGCGTTCTTCCCTTTCTCAAACTGGACATTTGCGTGATCGTGTAATGCCGTTTGGTGACCCTCAAACGCGCTGTAAACTACGCGGGCTTCGATGACAAAAACAAGCATCCCTCACATCCTGAAAAACAATCTTCCCGACAGATAAGCAAGCCGGGCAAAGATCTCCCTCCTCCTCCTCCTCACTGCACCACCACTGCTCCTAACAACCCTAACTCATTATTGCTCGCATGTTGATACGTAAAGTAAGAGAAACCAATCTCGTCTGACAACAAGGCTCCAAACCTAAAACTAAAACGTGACTCTTTCGTTTCGGCTTTGAGGAGGACAGCCTCCAGTTTGGGAGAAGAAACGACATGAACGTTCTTTTTGCTGGTGTATTCAGGATGTAGCAAGTCACAAATTCTTTGGAGTTTCATCCGATAAGCCGAGATGATGGAACCTGCGGTGGGGGGACCTTATGTGTACTGTCCCGTCGCAGGATGCAATGTTTTCACACACACTCTTTAGATCCAAATAAAGACACACACACACAATGTCACACACACACACACTCACTCGCTGCCCTTCTCAATGCAAAACACAATTGGCACACATTATCAAAATAAATACCCTGGAAGCTTGGCACTATGCAAAAGAAACTTCACATTTTTGAAAGAAATCTTATAAAAAACTATTGAATAATCTCAGTCTACTCCACCGTTTGTCGTCGTCCTCACTATTACTTATATACTATATGCTGATGAAGGTTACACCAGTGTCGTAAACCTCTGAATGACTTAACTACCACTGAAACAATATAGCTCCTATTCAAATAGATTTTTTGTTGTTTTTTTTTCCCACAAACGTACGTACATCAAAATGAAGTATCTAACATCTATCGGACTACAGATAGTGCTGTTGTCTGGTATGCAATCTCTTTATAGTGCCTTCATTTATTTTTTTTTCAATCGGTTCCTTAAGAGTAATCTCTGAAACCCAGAAACAAAGATCTCTTTGAGTTCTGGGAACAGATAAGAAGTCGAGTACACCTTCCTTTGACGGCTGTTTCTGCATCTGTGTGGATGTCTGCCGGGGCAGTCGTTTACCTCACAGGTGTCCCTCCAGGATGCTGGTGACAGCCTGGTCCAGTGAAGGGCCTGACGTGGCCCTGGTAGGGGCTGCCGAGGGGCCCTGCAGGCGCTGAAGCTCCAGGATGCTGTCGATGGCACTCTGTAGATGTTCACTGAGCATGTTGTCCTCTTGGAGGGGGGGAGGCGGCGGGCTGAACCGCCGCTCCGGCCGAGGGGACGCATCCAACCTGTAGCATTTAAGTTTCGGGGCGCTGACATCTCTGGGAGGCAACTCGAAGCAACCGACCTGTGGCTCTGGCATGAAAAGAGGGTTTGGGGCTTTGATTTTGGAAATGGACGCCGTCTGTGGATGTCCCTCTGCAGCGTTACAAGGCAGAGCTCCGTTGGAGATCTCCTCGTCGTGCTGAGGACACCGGGGGGGGGCTCCGTTGGGCGCCTGAGAGTGGCGTTGGTTCGCGGCTCCGCCGTTGGTCAGCTGCCCCGCGTGGTCCCGCTTGAGTCCCGGGTCGCAGGCCGAGTTGTGAACCACCTTACGGGAGCCGGACTCCTGCTTGATGGTGAGCCTGAGAGCCCCGCGGCAGCTGGAGCGGTACGTCTTCAGGCCCGGGGGCCGGTCGGACAGTCTGGTCCAGGCTGGTGAAGAGGAGGGGCTGCCGGAGGAGCCCGGCTGGGACGGACCGGCGGAGTGGGCCCCGTGGGGGGAAGACGCTGATGTAGCCAAGGCCGCCATGAAGGACTCTTGAGTAAAGAAAAATTAGCAGAAAATCAAACATTTATTTTTTAGTTTATTACGTTTTTTTTAGGGTTTTTCCTTTTATTCAGAACAGCTGAAGAGAGACAGGAAATGGGTAAGAGATTGGGTGGGGGGGGTAAGAGATTGGGTGGGGGGGGATGGCATGCAGCAAAGGGTCCGACCCAGGGCGCTGGAAAGGACTGAGCATACATGGGGCGCCGGTGTACCAGGTGAGCTATACGCTGACTCACCCAAATCCCTTTATCTAGCCAAGCTGTCGAGCTGAACAGGAAATTTGTTTAAAAAGACATAGGAGACGTTTCCAAGCGTATGTCGTATATGTGCGATGTTGTTAAACAGTTTGGAAAAATGTTAGATTCAATGCAGGGTAGATTAAGGGGTCATTTTGGGGGAGATGAGGGCTCAAACCTAATCACCCGCTACATCCCTCTATATGTTGGCTCCTGTTCTTTCAGCTTTTTGCTGTCAAATCTTATTTTTCCAACAAAACTCTTATTTTGATGTGCTATGTTAGCATGACTATGTCACACCGGTTGGATGACAAAACACATTTGCACCGATGTCAATGAATGTGCACTGCAAATTAAATACATAAATGTAAGGGGTTCTCTTTTAGCTCACTTGTGATTTGTATAATCATTTGTCTTTTTATTTCTTCAAAAGTGCAATAATAGGCAAGCCTGACATTTCACAGTTTTCAAGAGCTTCCTTCCCCTATTTCCAACTTTTTTTTCTTTTTTTTAAATTAACATAACAAACCTGCTTTGATTTGCACTTAACCTCTCACATGTAATTTGTTAATCATCATGCAGACTGTCTCAGCACGACCCCGCTCCACGTTCACACAGCTTAATTACACATTCACACCTGGGAGCAAAGATGGAGGTTAAGTGCCGCGCTCTGAGGCAAAGATACATTAGTTTGTAAGAAAAAAAAGTGTTGTGAGTCACTTCTCCTGCCTCAGTCTTGGGATATCAAACGGAATTTTTCTTGGCAGCAAAAAAAAAAAACATTTACGCGTACACACACACACACACACACACACACACACACATATGCACGCACTAATCTAGGTGGTGATGATGGTTGGAACTGACCCGGGTCTCTGCGGACTCTCCGTCTGTCCTCCGCTAAAGCGCATCGCTCGGCCTGGAGGAAGAGGCGCTCCAGCATCACCATCTCTGCTGACGGACTCTCCTGCTGTGGAAACCAGTTCGTATCCACACACACACACACACACACACACACACACACACACACACACACACACACACTGGCTGAACAGTTCCTTTCTCAGCAGATGCAGAGGGAAGAGAGCGGTTCTGTACTGGGTCTTACCTGGGCTTCTCTAACCAGTAGCTGCCTGTATTTGTTGACCATGTCCTTGGTGCGTTTCAGCAGGAAACCGGACACCGTGTCAAACTCCTGGTCCACTGTGAGCAGAGAAACATGGCAAACTGTTCATGAAATGAAATTACAACCCAAGTCATTTTTTTTTTTTTCCTTTCTTTTCTTCAGGCAAAAATACCAAATAGTTGGCTGGTTTCAGCTTCTTAAATGTGAGGATTTGCAGCTTTTCTCTTCATCACATTAGATAAGAAGATGAGAAAAACGCTGTCTGTCTGTCACGAGTGACAGAAAATTTGTCTTTGCCAACATGAGATAGTAAAGTGAATATCTTTTGGTTTTGGACTGAAATAATGACGTCACCTTGGGAAGCCTTTTTCAACTCGTGTGACATTTTATAGACCAGCGGTTATTCGACTATTAACTGCAGACTTTCTGCTACGTGTTACCTGATTTATTTTTTTTCCAGTGTGTTTTCTTCCTTTTTTTTTGTCTTTCCGCCTTGGGGATGTAACACCATATTATATATCAGAGGAGGCAGGTTTATTTAAAAGCTACATATATGCTGTATCACCTGTTCTAATAGTTATTTGAAGCATGTCCTTTTGTTTGTCATTTAGTCATCTAAATCGTACTGTATGTGCGTTTTTTTTTATTTTTTAAATCAACTATGAACTTTACCAGGTGATGTCACTTTCTTTTGTGAAACAGATGGTTTGTTTTTTTTGGAAAAGACCGAAAAAGGCTTTATCAATTTATTGATAAACCGTTATCAGTCATCAGCCAGAGCTCACAGACCTAAATTGAAGTCCTCCTGAGTGGGCAGGTGACCGGCGCAGGTGTGGTATGGCAGCAGGCGCCGAACAGCGTCCTTCAGTGTGGAAAAGGCCGGGCCGGTGGAAAAGGGGGTCTGAACCGCCGCGTGGTCCAAACACATCTGCTGCTGGAACCTGAACAACATAAAGACAACTCGGGTTATCCTGAGCGGACTGGTAAAGTAATAAAAACATGGCATTTACTCTCTGCTACTGACTGTAATGTTATTCAAGGCAAAAATCTACTTCTGGGCCCTTGTTGCCTCCAAGTCCTCCTAAAGTACATTACTAGAGATGGCAGCTTCTTCATATGCTGCACAGAAACCAACCAGTACTCCTGTACACACAGAGGCTACCTGGCCTCAGGAGTTCTGTGCGTTAGCTTAAGGTCATTTGATGAAACACAACTTTATTTGGGAAAATGCACCATGTGCGCACTACATAAACAAAACAAAAATAAAGTTGTTAGAAATAGATTTTGACGCAGGGCCGCAAGATAAGGTAATAATCCATGACGCAGCTGACTTTGGCTGCATCTCACTTCCCTTATTTGATAGCGCCTCGCTTCTCGGTCTAACCCGGGAGTTGTTCTGGCCCTCCTTCTCTTAAGGGAATTTCATTTCATTTTGTACAGCCTCTTTGTCCTGTCCTCTCCGAGGAGCTGTGAGCAAGGATACACGAGAGCAGCCTTCCTGGAAGCAGTCCCAGCTGACAGCCGTTGTTAACTCCGCCCGTACAGCTGAGGAATTCCCGTGACGCTTCGGAGGAAAGGACGTCTCATCCGTCTAAAAACACATCTCCTCTCTCCTCCCATGGTTCCCTCCGTGCCCGCCGTGCCTCCTCGGTGGGATGTACTAAGACGCGAGGAAGGGAGGCAAGTGGAGGAGTCGAGGAGGCAATTTAGGGGAAGTGAAATGCACCTAGAGTACTTCAGAGGTGCAAATCCTGGACAAATTTCCAAGGTAATTAAATGACCAGTGACACACAGGGAGCCTGGGACTTTGCTAATCCAGCCTTGGCAGCAGTGGTGCAGTAGTAATATCGGATGCAGGAAAAGTCTAGCTGTTATTCATGCACAGGTAGTAGTAGTAGAAGTGGCCATAGTAGCAACAGCAGCAGAGCAGTGGTGTAATGTCATTAAGTACATCTACTCAAGTACTGTACTTAATAAGAACAAATTTGAGGTACTTGTACTTTACTTGAGTCTTTTCTTTTCATGCCACTTTCTACTTCTACTTCTACTCCGAGAAATATTGGACTTTTTACTCCACTACATTCATCTGACAGCTTTAGTTACTAGTTACTTTACACATTAAGATTTTTGCACACAAAACACACATAAATTAAACTACCCAACAATATACAGGCCTACAGGTTGAGCAGAAACGATTAAACACTAAGTTTATTGACAGAACTGTTTGGATCGTTTCCAGTTTCTAAAATGGGAGGATTTATCTGCATTAAGTACTTTTACTTTTAATACTTTAAGATATATCTGATGATACTTTTACTAAAAGCTCCCATGACATGCTGCTTTTTTGGATGCCTTTATATAGACCTTAGTGGTCCCCTAATACTGTATCTGAAGTCTCTTTTATATAGACCTTAGTGGTCCCCTAATACTGTATCTGAAGTCTCTTTTATATAGACCTTAGTGGTCCCCTAATACTGTATCTGAAGTCTCTTTTATATAGACCTTAGTGGTCCCCTAATACTGTATCTGAAGTCTCTTTTATATAGACCTTAGTGGTCCCCTAATACTGTATCTGAAGTCTCTTTTATATAGACCTTAGTGGTCCTCTAATACTGTATCTGAAGTCTCTTTTATATAGACCTTAGTGGTCCCCCTAATACTGTATCTGAAGTCTCTTTTATATAGACCTTAGTGGTCCCCTAATACTGTATCTGAAGTCTCTTTTATATAGACCTTAGTGGTCCCCTAATACTGTATCTGAAGTCTCTTTTATATAGGCCTTAGTGGTCCCCCTAATACTGTATCTGAAGTCTCTTTTATATAGACCTTAGTGGTCCCCTAATACTGTATCTGAAGTCTCTTTTATATAGACCTTAGTGGTCCCCCTAATACTGTATCTGAAGTCTCTTTTATATAGACCTTAGTGGTCCTCTAATACTGTATCTGAAGTCTCTTTTATATAGACCTTAGTGGTCCTCTAATACTGTATCTGAAGTCTCTTTTATATAGGCCTTAGTGGTCCCCTAATACTGTATCTGAAGTCTCTTTTATATAGACCTTAGTGGTCCCCTAATACTGTATCTGAAGTCTCTTTTATATAGACCTTAGTGGTCCCCTAATACTGTATCTGAAGTCTCTTTTATATAGGCCTTAGTGGTCCCCTAATACTGTATCTGAAGTCTCTTTTATATAGACCTTAGTGGTCCCCTAATACTGTATCTGAAGTCTCTTTTATATAGACCTTAGTGGTCCCCTAATACTGTATCTGAAGTCTCTTTTATATAGACCTTAGTGGTCCCCTAATACTGTATCTGAAGTCTCTTTTATATAGGCCTTAGTGGTCCCCTAATACTGTATCTGAAGTCTCTTTGCTCGTTTCAAAGCCATGATGTCTCTTTCTCATGGGGGGGCCAAATTCTCGGTGGTGGGCAAAGCAGAGAAAGGGGAGGTAACCTTGCTCCTTATGACCTCATAAGGAGAAGATTCCAGATCAGCCCATCTGAGCTTTCATTTTCTCAAAGGCAGAGCAGGATACCCAGGGCTCGGTTTACACCTATCACCATTTCTAGCCACTGGGGGACCATAGGCAGGCTGGGGGAACACATATTAATGTTAAAAAACCTCATAAAGTGACATTTTCATGCCATGGGACCTTTAAGTAACATTTTCAATGCAGGAATTTGACTTGTAACAGAGTATTTTTACAGTGTGGTATTAGTACTTTTACTTAAGTAAAGGCTCTGAATACTTCTTCCAATAGTAACGGTAGAAGTCTTCACGGACGCGGGTTTAAAAACATTACTGGAGTAACCGATTTAATCAATGTCTGTGAAACCAGCTGACTGGCGGATTATTACTGATGTAAGAAAGCTTCTTGGCAGTAGATCGTATCCAGTAGTACGACAGGTACAATCCTGAACCTGTTTTAGAGTCATTAAGGGAAGAAATGTTGGTCCCTCTGTGTTTGTACTACACTTAGTGGCTGCATGCCTGTCGTACGGAGGTTATTGTACACTTTCTGAGACATGTCTTCAACTGACTGAGTTGCATTTTCATTGTTTGGTAAGCTTTATGTTTCCATTTTTGCCTATTGTCTACACCTTCCTGTCCTTGACTTTACTTACTTTACAAACCCAATACATGAAATGAGTGGAGGTAATTCTGAGACTAAACTTGACTGGTGTGTCCTAGTTCCTGGATTCATCCAGCGGTCCGGTGTTCTTACCTGTGCCTGCGCATTGCTGGTGTGAGCCTCTCCTCTCTCTGCTGCTCCGGAGCACCTGCCAGCTGGCACCCACGAAACATTTTGGGAGGGGATCAAAGGATGGAGACGGGTGCATTTTCAAGTCATTAGTTTGCTGGATTTGACAAATAATCATTTCAAAGCCTGCCGTCTCGGTTTCAACACTGGAACAAATTCGGTCTCACCCAGAGGGGAAATTCTTTCGTCTCATTATAGACATTTGAATATCCCGTCTATTTGTCCGTGTAAAACGAAACACACATGTTGTATAACATAATTAGGACTGAAATTAATCTGCTAGTTGGTCGACAGGAAACGGTCGGACAAAACAAGGTAGACCTAAATATATCTCTATATAACATATAATATATTCTGTTACTTTTGTATTACGTTGGATATTTAGGACTTCAGTTAACTTAAAGAGAATGGATCTCAGCTCTTTCTCACCTTGGTGCCGGTGTGCTGGCTCGTCTGGGTGGGGGCCCCCTCTCTGGGAGCTGGGGGCACGTGGGCCTGGACACCCTGGGCTGCAGGAGAGGGTGGATGGACATCGAGAGTAAACGCTTTACTCTCCACGACCAAGGCAGCTGTTGGCTCTGGAAGGGGGGGGACACAATGACAATGATGATGACAGGTGATGATGAAGATGATAATGACGATGAGTGTATTGCAGATCATTGTAATGATAACAATGACTACATTGATGGTGAAGAGTAAAGTGATGATTGTTTGGAATGATTCACCGTGTGAATGTGTCCTATTCTAATTGAAACCCACTGTTTTGTGTGTGCTGTTGGACAGCAGAGTGGTCTCCTCCTTTGGAGAGACTAGCAGATGCAGCTGTGGGATCAGGCTGCTGCAGAGGCACCAAGACACGCAGAGGGGAGGGACTGCTGTGGACTGCAGCGTTGACCGAGGACTGAGGCTGGGAGACAGACGACTGGAGCTGAGGCGGAGGCTGGGAGACAGACGACTGGAGCTGGGGCAAAGGGTGGGAGACAGACGACTGGAGCTGGGGTGGAGGCTGGGAGACAGACGACTGGAGCTGAGGCGGAGGCTGGGAGACAGACGACTGGAGCTGGGGCAAAGGGTGGGAGACAGACGACTGGAGCTGGGGTGGAGGCTGGGAGACAGACGACTGGAGCTGGGGCGGAGGCTGGGAGACAGACGACTGGAGCTGGGGTGGAGGCTGGGAGACAGACGACTGGAGCTGAGGCGGAGGCTGTGAGACAGACGACTGGAGCCGGGGCGGAGGCTGGGAGACAGACGACTGGAGCTGGGGCTGGGAGACAGAAGGCTGGAGCTGGGGCGGAGACTGGGAGACCGACGACTGGAGCTGGGGCGGAGGCTGGGAGACCGAAGACTGGAGCTGGGACGGAGGCTGGGAGACAGACGACTGGAGCTGGGGTGGAGGCTGGGAGACTGAAGACTGGAGCTGCACCTGGCTCTGGGCAAATAAAGCCTGTGAGACCTGGAGCTGAAGAGGGACTTGGGGCTCGACGTGAGGCCGGGGAGCTGAACTCTCAGGTCCAGGCAGAGCGATCTGAGGGGAGAAACTTGCCGGAGCTGGTCTCTCGGAGTCCTGAACGGGAGAGGGGGAGCAGATGAGCGGCGTGTCCTCTGGGTCAGAGTGAAGCGGAGAAGCCTGGACGCACTGGTCGGACATCACAGTGTGGGCGTCCAGACCAGAGACCGCATGGGTCCGTGGTTGAGTCTCTCTCTCGCTGGCCACCGGGGACGCAAGTGACTCCATGGGCACCGCTGGCAGCGCTCCAGCCAACAGCTCAGATGTGATAGGAGAACTAAGTGCTTGCTGTGTTGGAAATGATGAAGAGAGAAGATGAACTGCAGTTAGATAAGTCTTATACATCCTTTTTTTTTATTTAAAGCAGTT
This sequence comes from Perca schrenkii, assembly GCA_025617405.1. Taxonomy (NCBI): domain Eukaryota; kingdom Metazoa; phylum Chordata; class Actinopteri; order Perciformes; family Percidae; genus Perca; species Perca schrenkii. The sequence continues at coordinate 7,242,088 of CM046806.1, forward strand.
CAATCATTCAGTGGTGCTGCACAGAGATGGAACCTTTTTTAAATGTGGGACAACTTACAGCATTATTGCGCTTTAACTGCACTGAAACTCCATGTCTATATTCATTTGTTTAACTTCATTCCACTTTCACAGTTTTTATTTGCCTCTTTTATTGTATTTCAAAAATGGTGTTCTGATTCCTTCTGTACAGCACTTTGCATTGACTAAAAATTTCTCTGCATTTATAGTTTCCTTTTCCGCATTTTTGGTTCAACCTTCTTCAACACCAACACAATGGATATTTTCAAAGAAAAAGACTTTGATGCAAATGAACTCACCTTGCCTTGAGTAACAGTAGCAATCGGCCTTTTCCACAGTGCACATTTTGACTTGTCATAGTGGGAGAAGCACAGGTGTTACTAATAGCACTAATGACAACACTGGTCTATTCCAGTGTCCCAGTGAGAGTGACCGTGAGCTCTGTACATACAAGATACCAGAAACCGGAAATCAAAGTAGCTAAATGAAATTCAGCCATCAATTGTTTCCTTGTTTACACCTGTGCTTTCCCTACTACAAGTCAAAATATCTTCCATGAAAATTGTCATTTTTGTCACCCATAACAAAAAATCAACTAATGTTCAGTGCAGTTCACTGTGTGTCACTGTCATTCATCATATTAGAGACAGAATTTTTCACAAGTCAAATTAATTACACCAATAATGCGTTTTGTCTGTTGCTGCTGGAATGGACTCTGAAATGTTGAATGTGTATGTTCACTGGCTGAGTGTTTGGGGGGGGCTAGTGGTTTATATACAACAATACAACAATGCACTAAAATGAAGGATCAATATGGGTTATGGAGAGCCTTATTCTAGCTCGGCATACTTAAAAAAAAGTTGCATCTACCTTTTTATTAATTATTGATTATTCCGTGATTTAATGCACCACCTGGCAGGGTGCATGGTGCATGTGAGGGTGCACGCAGTTATGCTGAATGCTGAAATGCTCCCAGTTGATCATCCAGCGGGGTTTCTACATTTGTTTCTTTACTGAGGAACTCCTACCTACACTGAGTTCTCTCTGCTGTTTGGGACTACTGGTGTCACATTGTGACTGCAGAGCCTTTTGTGCATTCAGCTCAAAATGTTTGAAAATGTTGAGGAGTAGGCTGGGACTGGTTGAGTAGACTGGTTATAATGGGACAAAGAGACTGAGTGGACTGGTGATACTGGGACAGAGAGGCTGAGTGGACTGGTTATACTGGGACAGAGAGGCTGGGTGGACTGGTTATACTGGGACAGAGAGGCTGAGTGGACTGGTTATAATGGGACAGAGAGGCTGAGTGGACTGGTTATACTGGGACAGAGAGACTGGGTGGACTGGTTATAATGGGACAGAGAGGCTGAGTGGACTGGTTAGACTGGGACAGAGAGGCTGGGGGGACTGGTTATAATGGGACAGAGAGGCTGGGTGGACTGGTTAGACTGGGACAGAGAGGCTGGGGGGACTGGTTATAATGGGACATAGAGACTGGGTGGACTGGTTATAATGGGACAGAGAGGCTGAGTGGACTGGTTATACTGGGACATAGAGGCTGGGGGGACTGGTTAGACTGGGACAGAGAGACTGCAAAGTGGCGTCTATAGAAAAGGAATATAATGTTGAGTTGGAGCTGTGATGATGTTCCATCACAGTGTTGTGGTGCGACATTTAATGCAATTTATTTTGTAGCATAAAGGTGTTATTTCATTGAACAGTAGCACCATCTAAATAAGTGTTTTTACTCACAGTAAATTTTAACTGACTGACTTATTTTTAATTAAGTACATTTTTACAGAAGTACTTTTACTTTAGTACAATATACTCATACTCTTTCCATCGCTCCTGTTAATTTAGCGTTAAGCTACGTGTTGATGTTATGTATTTTACTTTTGAACTTTTATCACCAGTATGTTTCCTAGGAGCCCTGTCACACCAACGTCAACCCGCACAAGCCTTTCATCACTGACCTGTTGCAGATGTTGCATAAAGGCCTCGTTCTGACTCAGTGAGTGGGTCACCTCCTCCACTACTTGGGTCATGTCTGCTGGGGGCAGCAGAAGTTTGGGGATCTCCAAAGCTGGATCGGGAGCCAGAGGTGGTTCAGGGGGAGGCTGCAGGACTGTGACTACAGGAGGAGAGGAGGACTGCAGCCCCGCAGAGGTGGGCTGCACCGACACATGCTGGAGGACGTGTCCATAGGGCTGCAGCAGGCCACAAAACAGACATCAGAGCTAGTTAAAGGTGCCCTGCCACACGTATTTCATTACTTTGTGGGAATGTCTGAAGTTCTACCATGGACTCTGTAACTTTTTTTGTGGAAAAAATGCCTTGGTTACCTTGTTTCAAGCCATTCTAGCGTGGTATAGAAAGCCTGCAGGAAGACTCAGCTCGATTTCTGCCAGTTCTCATTAATATTCAACAAGCTAAGCTGTTTGAATCTGATTGGCTAACAGCTAGCCAATGAGAGCCTGGCTGTCAGCATCCTTTACCCAGCCCAACTGGGCGAGCTCATGAATAGTAATGAGCTCAGGCAACATGATGTCAGACTGACCAGCTTTTGTAATTGGCCTGAGTTCTCCTCTTATTTCTTTTCAGTGACTAGAGCTGACAGAGGAGGTAGCAGTTCATTTTCACATTCACAACATAACACAATGGACCTAACATATTTCAAAAAATGCAAGTAGAAACGGTTTTGTATGGCAGGGCACCTTTAAAGCGGAATATTAATTGCAAAATATCTGTTTAAACATCACAGATTGGGCTGTGGCCAGGAGTGAAACATGCTTTAACTTTAAACATCTTGACAGTTGTAAAGCAGCACTTTTTTGTCTTATGTAAGTCAGTGTGAACTATACCAGTATGTTTAGTAAGTTTAAGCTATTTAACTACAAATCCAGTATATTCTACATGTTTCTGACACTGTTATACAGTTTTGGAAGACATCTGAGTATAAAAATCACTTGTGTAATCCCTCATAGTCAACATAATTTTTTTTTGTCAACGTGACGTTATCATTACGTGGTAATGCAGTTTAGGTGCAGACGGATTTTACAGGTTAATGATTTTATCAGTTGCATGTTGTTAAAGGAGAGGAAGCTTAACAAAAGAACAGTCAGAATCGAAGCTGCAAAGGCAGAGATGTCCTGACTTTCAGTTCATTGTATGGGGCAAGCTTTAGGATCCTACATTTCTCAGAATGCAACTCAAAATATATTTTTCGATTAACCTTTTCTCAGTGTTAAAAGCCTCAGTCTTTCAAAAGCTACGTTCCCAGTTTGTAGCACACGACACAGAAGAGTTTTTCTTCAAGTGCGAACTAAAATAGCCCTGACAACATCATTAGGGTTATATATTTATTTTTCTCAGATTTTGGATTGCTGCCACAGATGACACTATAACAGGCTGAGCAGTACTCCTTCTGATCAGTAAACTGATCTTCATATATCTTACTGTCACAATATAATACTGACAGAAATGTACGCTTATCACCATGTAAAAATAATATATAACATGATAGAAGATTTGATTGCATGCCAAATTCTTGAGACAGGTGTGGCAGCTCACCTGTGGGAGGTGGTGGAAGGTCTCCTCTGAGCCGGTCCTCTCCTCTTGCATGGCTCTTTCTGGCAGCAGCACCACAGAGGCCTGCTGGAGGCTCAGCTGTCCTTCTGTCCCTCCTGTGTGAGGAGCCGGGGCCTGGGCAGCAAAGGGCAGGCCCTGAACTACCGAGGGGCCGTTTACGATCGAGATGGAAGTGAGATCTGGGGGAAGCACCCCTGAACTGTTGATCAGCGTAATGTGGTTCCCGAGAGCGGGACTGTGGACCAGGGTGGTGCGCTGCCCCTGCCCTCCTGGAGTGTAGGTTCCAGCCAGCTGAGCTGGCATCTGGAAGACGGTAGGGGGCGCTGACTGCAGCTGCAAAGGTCCGGACAGCACAGTGGCCTGGCGGAGCGCTAGCTGCCCCGAAGAGGTGGTGAAGACGGGGCTGAAGTTGAGCTGTCTCTGGGGCACGGTCAGGATCTGAGAGCCTTCTACGAGCTGCCCGGTGGAGGGGTTCACGGCGTGGAGCGACGGGCCACGGTGACTGGGGGTCAGCAGCGGCCGAGCTGCGCCAGCAGGCTGGGAGATGGTTACGGGGGACTGGCCTGGAAGAAGGAACTGATTTTGGCCCTGGAAGAGTCCCTGAGGCTGGAGCACGAAGGAGCCGCCCTGGTTGACCAGCTGCAGGCTGACCGGTTTGGGGAGCTGCTGGGTGGGCTGCGGCGGTGGAGCTGCAGGCTTCTGGCCCGGAGGTTGGGACAGTAAAATATTTGGTGAGGCAGTCCCAGGGACAAAAGTAAGACCTGGAGTGTGTTTTTGCCCAGAAGGCTTGGGGCTAATTTGAACCAGCCTGGGCTGAATGCTGATAGGCAGCTTGGGTTGGATGTGAAGAGGGGCACGCTGCAGGACGATGCCCGGTGCCGCCGCTGCTGTCCTCAGGGTTGGGGTGATAAGAGGACGACTGGTCACACTGGGAACAGCCTTGTGATGGATGATCATACTGGATGCCTGGGCGGGACTCAGAGAGAAGGAGGTCTCTGGAGAAGCAGCAGGGAACACGTTTCCAGGCAGGAGCCCCATCAGCTGAGGAGGGGCCGCAGGTTTTAGAGAAGGGCAGCCCGGCCCAACAGCCAGGAGGGAGGGCTGGGGAGGCTCCACTGCTGCCTGGGTGTCTCTGATGGGCAAAGTCACAGACTTGGGCATGTATGGTACGGTGGGTGGAGAGAGGAGAGGGGCAGGCGAGTACAGGGACAGGCTGTCCCCAGGCTGGGCCAGACCTGCCTCCAGAGCCATGGTCTGCTCTGTGATCTCAGCCTCCTGCAGGCTCTGCTGGAGGATATCACATGCCACCTCTGCCTCCTCCGCTTCCTCCTCCTCCTCCTCTTCCTCCTCCTCCTTTCCCTTCCTTGCCTCAAACCCAGCCTCCTCAGGTGTCCCAGCCTGCACCAACTGCGGGTCTTCTCCCCCCTCCGGCGATGATAGGAGGGCCTCCTCCAGGAAGGACAGATCCACACACCCAGGTGGAGGTGTGTCTGGGGAACCCCTGCCGTCTCCCAGCAGAGAGACTGGGCTCTGGAGGAGGAAACGGGGGAGAGGTGCAGACAACAGGATAGAGGAGAGAGAAGAGAGTCAAAAAGAAAGAAGTGTGAGATTAGCAGGAGTTAACAGGAAGCCGTTTCAGGCACAGAAGAAGAGAAAATCATTCTTCTGGGGAAAACGCTGGTTGTTGTGACGCCGCTGGCTGTGGAGCCAGACACTCACCGGGGCATCTGCGAAGAGGGAGGGCTCCCCAGAGGAGGAGTTAATGAGCAGGTCTTCAGTCTGCAGCTGGGGGGGAAGGGGGGGGAGAAATCAGACGATTTTTAGGTTGGGTTCGCAAAGTACGCATTCACAAATTGAAAATGTGCCTGTTTGGAACGGGGCCAATTGCTTGGCCTGTGGCACTGCCGCTTGTAGAATTCATCAAAACCAAACTGTACCCCAAAATTACTTACAGAAGGACCCCAAACCACTTCATATGCAACTCCCCTGTATACCCTACTACTGACTTACTGTATTTACCTGACAGAGAACGGGGCAGATTCAGAATGTAATCACAAAATATCACAGTGACAATGTGGAGTAATCAGACATTAGCCTCATGGACTCAGGGCGCAGTGTGCTACCCACCTGAGAGCTAATCAGCGTGTGTGTGTGTGTGTGTGTGTGTGTGTGTGTGTGTGTGTGTGTGTGTGTGTGTGTGTGTGTGTGTGTGTGTGTGTGTGTGTGTGTGTGTGTGTGTGTGTGTGTGTGTGTGTGTGTGTGTGTGTGTGTGTGTGTGTGTGTGAGCAGAGAGAGAGAGGTCTTGTGTCATATGATCCTTAACGAATTTAACACTTCAGCAGAGGTGTTCATTTCCATACAGGTTTAGTGGCTTGACAGTTAACTGTGACGTATGGGATTTTATTCGCGGGGTATTTTACCGACGTTATTGTTATTAGTTAGCAGTATATTTAATTAACAACTGATGTGTCTGCCCGGTTCAACTCTGAGATTTTCTCGCATTGCACAGCGCTGTGAAGGAATAATCTCCGAGATTACTTTCTATTCTGCCTCTGGGTAGAAGTGGTGACTGTAGGCTACAGCTCACAGCAACTTAATACTATATAGTGTCTGGCTTTTCTTTGATATTTAGTGTTTGCAAATGGCTTTTTGTTGAGTTTCCTCTTAGCGGAAAAATTGACACGGAAAAGCGTAGCGCCTTTATTTCGCCAACCTTATTCCACACAACAGTTGCAATGTTCCTTTCCGCTATCCGCTCGTGCTCCAGGAAAGCGAAGAAAAGTAAGTTTGGTATATCCAGCAATCATGTAGCTAATGTTGGAAGCAGGGAAAGAGTCAAAGGCGGTAACACCCCTCCCCCGCTGTTGTAAAGTGTTCTGAATGTGGCGTGCAGGTTACTGTCCCACCAAACACGCCCCCAAACACGATGACTCAAAAAGTGTCTGTCTGCCACAAAATAAACTCTGTAGCTGGTTGTGCTTTGCACGTGTGCGATTCTGAAACGTCCTTGAATTCGGGAATTGTCGTTTGTTTATTCAAAGTCAAAGTTGGTCCAAAGTAGGATTACTTTGCACATGTTTATAGGTCTGAGGTGCCGTGCTGTACAGTGTGAGAGGGGGAGTGGCCAGCGGCTAGTGCGGCAAAAGCCAACGTGTGCTTCTTTTACCGATCATATATTTGACGATATCTTTTGCATTTCTAATCCAAACAACGTCAAACTTGGCACCACACTTACTCGTGACCGTAGCAAGACACCTGTCAAGTTTGACATCCATCGGACTAACAGTTTGAGAGATATGCGCTTAACACACAGACAGACAGACAGACAGACAGACAGACACACAGACAGACGTTCCTGCAATTTATAGATAAATAGATAGATGCACTATTGATTTTTTTAATTTTTATTTGAGTCCCTCTCTGTTTTAGACTCTTGTTACCTCATTGGTCCCATGAAGGAAGTCATTCAGGGCTTGGGGGTCACTGCGAAGACAAAGAGAAATCACAAACAAAATCTGTTAAATCTTTTTGAATATTTCCTGCAAACCAAGAAACTGCACATGGCAAAAAAGTACTAGTTTAAGAGGACATTAAATCTTATATAACCCTAACCCTGTCCAGTTTATATAACACTAATTACTTTTGATCATCTACGGACACTGTTTATTCTGTTGGATCCCAGTAAGAGTCAGACACTCACCACAAAACATCAAGTAGACAAGTCCCATCTTCATCCTCCATGTCAACTAGGAGGAAGACAAATGCAATCATGTTTAAATTATTGGGATGAAAGATCATTAGGAAAAACCAATGCATTACACACATTTTTACTGTCATTATGGCTGCAACTATTGATCATTTTTAAATATCGATGAAATTATTTTTACGTAGGAGTTATTATACAGTAAATGCCCATTGACCCCGTGCTCCATTGACAACTTGTTGCTTTGTGAATATGAGATCCTCCTTGGTATATATATATATATATATATATATATATATATATATATATATATATATATATATATATATATATATATATATATATATATATATATATATATATATATATATATATAAGTTCCTAAAGCAATTCATTTGTGCTTTATTAATGTATGTGCATGGATGTACACTTTATGTATTTATTTGCCTTTTGGTTTTATTGTTATCCTGTAAAGCACCATAAACCGCTTTTGAATGACCTTGTCCATGAATGTCTTAAATTAATCAGCTGTCTATAAAAAGTTGGGAAAAAATGGCCGTCTCAAGTTCCCAGAGCCCAAGGTGCCATCTTTAAATTGCTTTAGTGAGTCCACCCAACAGTCCAAAATCCAGAGAAAAAAGAGAAAAGCGGTAAATCAGCTGAGACTTAATAGCATTTTTGCTTGATAAATGGCTTAGATGATTGATTGTCAAAGATAACAAACTAACAATAGCTTTGGTATTAACTGTGGTCCAGACCAGTGGTCCCCCCAACCCTTTTGACCTGTGACCCCTTATCACAGCTCCTGGCCTCAGTGTGGACATACACTACTGTAAGATAGAGAAGTCCAACCAAAGAGTGATTCTCTCTTTCTCAGATTGTTTCAGTTGAATGCCTGAAGAGGGGAACCAGTATTTCACAAGTAGGCCTAGGCTACAAAATCTAAAATAATATAGATCATTTTGTGTAAAAGAAATATCAGAGTGTGGGGGTCCCAAACCAGAGGATAGGAATCACTGGACAACATTTTAAAGACACCATCACCATCCCATGAGTTATAGGCTATACTCTCTCTAATCACGAGTGCCGTTGATGTATCCACAGACCCCGACACGGACCTACTTCATATGTGAGAGGCCCCATACAGAGCGGTCGAGCTGAGTTCTAGTGGTGGCCTCATGGGAAGTCGTGGCCGGGCTTCGGTGTCTGGAGGCGGCGCGATGCCAGGCCGAGGCGGCGGGTCGGAGACGGGTCCTCCCTCTGCTGCTGGGGCATCGCTTCGCTGCGTGTGTTCACGGTGCGGGGAAGCCGGTGGAGAGGCTGGAGGGGTAGGGGGGGGTGTAGAGGCACAAACACACACCAGTGTGTAGCCTATATGCTGTCAGGTCACCCGAGGTTACCGTCAGCCGAAACACGTTCTCATCTGAGCGGCGAGAGACATAAGATCAATACATGATTCATCAGTTTCTTCCTTCAGCTGTGGCTGGCTGGGCAGTGTGTGATCAGACACCTAGGGGGGACTGGGGGGGGTCTTTTACCAATAATCGCGTCATATTGTATCGATTAATGCTGACATGACGCTGATGAGGAATATGGAAGCTATTGTTGTTGGCTATCTATCGCAGACGTGAGATGTGAACGCCTCGGCTGTAAATAGACGCCCCCCCGCGTCTCGGATGGGACTTGTCCTGTCCTCATGCATGGCTGATCGGAGTCGGGGGGGGATAAGAAGAAGCAGCAGCAATGTGGAAAAGCTCGGCACAGTTCAAGCCAATTATAAATTACTCACTGTCTCGCGCTCCATTTCCAGGGGAGGACCCTAAAAATAACAAGACAAACCTCCCTCTCCGACAATTTTTTTTTTTTATTTAATTTTTTTATTTGTTTACAACACGACAACCGCATTAACACCCTCGAGGTACCGCATCGCCCAATGAAATCCAGGCGCACGAGCCCTCATCTAAACCTGCAGCGGCAAGTGCATACGCTATTCCCCGGCAATAACAGGGACCAGGGTCCGCTGATGCGTTTGTAGGTTACGTAAGGTGAATGTGTGTTCATGTGAAATTAATGAATGTCCCGAACGATGCTGGATGCGAAGCCGCTGTTTTGCTCCTTGTGCTTATTTTTCTCGATTTTATTTTTTATTATTATTCTTTTATTTTTTTGCTTCTTCCCTCCCCCTGAATGGGACCACGCAGCTGACGCCTGCTGTAAATCATATCGCGGTAACAAAAGATGCCTTGTGTTAAATATCACCTCCACGCTGCCAGCCCCCCGAGCGATTCCCGTCATCGTTGTGCCATCAGAGTAATTCCGCAATTCCAAAAAAAAAAAAAAAACAACCAAGAGGAGAAGGAAAAAAAAAACTCACCCCTTCTTTGTGGTTTATTGTCCTGTCAAACGGGCCTCTGCGCCATCGATTCTCACTCAGTGGTCTTTTCAGATGCTAAAAGGAGGAGAAAGGTGGTGGGTAGGGTGGGATGGAGGAGGAGGAGGAGGAGGAGGAGGGGGGGGTGTTGGTGGTGGAGGAGGAGGAGGAGGGGGGGGTACCGGGGGTGGGTGTGAGAAACAGACTGGGAGAGTCGATCACAACACAAAGGTGGAGAAAATTCACCCGAGAGGAGGCAAGGATGCAGCTTCAGCAGCACGGCTGCAGGAGAGGAGACTGGCCGCCTCCGGCGCTCCGTCAGGCGGCAGACACTTCAAACGTCCCCGCTCTGTCATCCCCCGCTACAGATGTTTTCCTTTCCGTGCATCTTATTGATTTTTTTTTTTATGTTAATTCCCTTGAGTCCAGAGAACTGTTTATACTTTCTCAGGGAGAGTTGTTCAAATCAATATTTAGAAACGCGCTCATTAGCCACATTGCGCCAAAAGGAGGAAATTAAAACCGCAAAGCATATTATCATCCTTAACACTTTTCTATATACTGCTAAAGGGAAAAAAGGCTTGAAGTTTTTTTTGAAGTTGTATTCCCATAATGGACATCCTCAGAGGAAGAAAACAAAAGGGAAAAGAGAGAAAGTAGATAAAACAAGACACCTAGAAAATAATTTTTCTAATTTTATTCCCAAAATGCTCAACTTTTTGGAAAGCCCAGGAAAAATCTGTATTCCCAGACTAGGATAGGCCTACTCTACCATATTTGAGTGATAAAGGGGGAAATCAGGTGCACTTTACTTTAAAGCAAATTGTAACCATAAGTTTAAAAAAACAACATATTTCTACTTTGTGACTGTAATGAGTGAAAACTGGAAAGAATATTGACATCCTTATTAACAGGTTTCTGTAGTCAGCATCTTTGTCAAATTGAGGAAGCAAGGGTGATAAAAAAAAGTAAAACTAACACAAAAATAAGAGCAAAAAGAGAAAAGACGGAAACTAAAGAAGTACAATTTCTTATCATATTCCCACACGGACAGTCTGTTCTGAAAGTTGAAGATATTCTTCCAAGGAACAGTTAAAAAAAAAAAGAAAGATGTTTCGAGACACACTTGTTTGCCGCTGTATTGAGTAAAAAAAAATTAAATGTGCGCAAAGCAAATTAACATCCTCAGTAGAACTCATCAGTCAACAGCACTGTCCAAGGAGGGAGGGGAAAAAGGAAAGAAAGGGACAGACAGAGCTATGGACAGATGAACATTTCATTTTTAAGGTTCACCTATTTTAAAAATCCAGGAAACTAGATAATTCTTCCAGGGAGTAAAGAAATAAAAATCAATATTTCAAGATGCTTATTCGCTAAAACTGTAGATATTTCAATTTCATTCTTACATTTAATTTCCAAAAAGGAAAAAGCATGTGCACCAGTCAGTGATCATGGTTAAGTAGCACTAGGGAAAAGAAAAGACAATATAGATAAAAACCAATAAAAAAAAAGGAAAAGAAAAAGGAGGCACAATAAGAAAGAGAGAAACCATAGTTATTTAAATGAAATCTTTATTAATAAGGCAAACATTAAAATACAAAATGCCCCTCCCCTTCATTAGAAAAAAAACCCCAAAACTTAAAAAAAAAAAACTTTGTCAAAACAAGTTACTCAAACCATTTGAACACAAGTTACAGATGGGATAATAATAATACTACTACCCCCCTCCCCCCTCAGAGGCTTCACTTGGCTGCCTGCTGGGCCTGACGGCGCAGCAGCACGTAGATCTTCTCTTTGATCCAGTCCTTGTTGTACGGCTGGTACGTCTGTGTGTCGGCACGATACCTGAGGCAGCACAAAGAAAACTACATTCAGTTCCACGTTTCTTTGAGGCTTGGCTGCCCTGGATGCTCACGTTCTCTCATACACACTAGACAACAAAAAAAATAAAAAACAATCGCATGAGACTTGTCTCCGTTTGCTCGTCCTCTCAAGGGCACTTTAGCAGAGTGGTTGCTTGTCCACACGGTGGCTTGAACCCAAATTAACGGGGCTTCAGGCATAGAGAGCTGTCATCTGCTCTTCCAGGATACCTGCAGCACTGGGGGGTTAGAATCCTGGCTTGGTTTTCTGCACTCACTCAAGGAGCCATGAAGTACTGTCGCTGGAAGCAGGGAAATCTGTTTAAAGTGCTTCTCTTATTTATCAAAATATCGATATTTGGCGCCAGTGTATTGAGTACCGTAGGGAGAAGGACAGCGATATATTGCCGTATTGATATCTGGTCCCACCTCTATTCAACATCTTGAAACGTGACCGTCTTGATGACTTCCCTCCAAATACAAAATCAGTAGAGAAACCTCTGGGAGACTAGTATTTGGGCATACTGTACTTGTAGAGTACAACCACAGTGGTAGTCTGGCTATCAGCAGACCAAGCTCAAAGCTTTTAAGATTAAACATTAGCCTGGGGAGGCTGCTCTGTATTTTTTTTTTAACCGCACAAGAGGAGGGATCAACGGGCATAGTTGAAATGACTCTGTACGCAATTGGATAGTCCTTCAACCAATCAGAGCCATGATACGGGTGACGTAGCAGCGACAGCGGCACCAACGGGTTGCTGTGCTTCGGTGGCCGCCGTGTTGAATGTAAACAAAAGGCTGCTTGCCGTCGCTTCTCTATCGTCATCGTGTTTAGCGCGTCAGGTGGATAAGCCAGTTTGTGATTGGTCGGCGCAGGATAGATAAACGTACAGGTTTCCAGCCTGAGCTGCAGGGCGAAATCAAATCGCCGGCAGATCGGGCTGGGTTGACCCAGTCTACCAAAGTGGTGTATTTTTTTACATCAAATCAAATGATTAAATGTCATTAGTTTGTTTCCTTGTCCAACTTACACCAAACAGCTGAGGTCAGCCAGGTCGTCGATGAAGTCAAACAGCTGGCTGATGTCGTACGTTATCGACGGACTGTTGGGGTTCATTCTCTTTAAATGCTCCTCGTACATCTTACACACACCTGCGCAGGAGACAGAGGTTCCAGTATGTTACACACATCCATATTTAAAAAAAAAAAAAATCATGTTAACCCAGATCATCTGCATTAGAGAAAACGGACATAAGTAGAAAAACACTTTGGTATTGACTGGACGCGGTTTGGATCCCTGTTAAAACTGTTGCGCTCTATATTGTCAACTGAACATCTTTGACAATGTTTTTTTTGTGATCAGGTATTTTTCAGTGATGACAACGACATGGCAATGTGTATGACAAATAATTCCATCTCCCAGGGGTCTCATTTGGCTGGGATCACGTGCTCTGGTGTATGAATGCGCGTGTGTGTGTGTGTGTGTGAACGGGTGAATGAGAGGCAAATTGTAAAGCGATTTCTCCGGTAAGGTAGAAAGGCGATGTATAAATGCAGCCATTTACCATGTCAACGGAATATAAAACCGGATACAACTCCACTATTTACAATACATAAATGTTACTAGGTTCTAGGGCTGCCACCTCTTAGTCGATTAGTCGACTAATCGGTCGTTTTGGTCTTAGTCGACTAAGATTTCTTTAGTCGATTAGTCATTTTTTATGCTTATTCATGCTTAATTACTTATTTCCAAGAAACTTCTGAGCACATTTATGGTAAACACAAGATTTAAAGTGGTGCTTTTGCAGGATTAATTGTGGAGAAACTCAGTTTTACAGATGGTTAATTAACTACATTTATATTGTGCTTTTCTAGTCTTAACCACCTCTCAAAGCACACAGCTTTGAGAGGTTTAATTTGTCAATTAAATCAACTAATCGATTAGTCGACAAAATCGTATAAGTGTTAGTCGACTAAGAATTTCTTTAGTCGAGGACAGCCCTACTAGGTTCAACTAAGTAAGATCACAACTTTTTACAGAAAAAGAAGACACTTTATTAATCCCGCAAGGGGAAATAAAAATAAGGAAAGGTTACACTGGGGCTTATCTAAACACGAGACCAATATCCTGTAAAATTGCTATCACATTTACATAGTGCGTGTTTGTGTTGCAATGGAGGGACATGCAGCTAATGTCTGGAAGGATGCAGGGAAAACGTCTCCATGTAAGCCAAAGAGCACAGGAAAAGTCATTACTTGTCACTAGGAGCGCAGCATCAGCTCACCTTCCATACACTCGTTGACGGATTCATAATCGGCGTAGGTCCTTCCCTCTGGCCTCTTGGTGGGCTGCACCAGCAGGATGGTGTGAGACTAGAACAAACACACACACACACACACACACACGTTGTTAGACTCAAGTGCTTATTTTGATGTCTTGCTGAAACAATAATCTGGACTAGTTTGTACCTTCGTGGTGGATTGCACCTATTGAAAGTCGCTTTGGATAAAAGCGTCAGCTAAATGAAAATGTAATGTAATATAATAGCCAAAATAAAAAAAAAATCTATTCTAGGTGTGACAGCCAATTTATCATGCAGTCAAATAATGAAACACAGATGTGCAGCCTTTTATGTTTTCCCTAATATATCAACCAACACCAGATACTGACTGTTTTTTTTTTTTATGTACAATATTTAAGAGAAATAAGCCTTTTGTGTACATAAAAAAAGTCTTAGATCTTTGAGTAGAGCTCATAAAAAAATGGGGGCAAAAACAAAACTGTTTGCGTTTATAATTTTGTTGTGAGCTCTCGTTCTGTTAACATGTAGCTATATTTGAAGGATAATAGCCATTAAACAAAAACATCTTATTTTTTCGGCAAATTAGTCGTAAGTCAAATGCAAAGCAAACAGACGTATAGCTGAGCCTTGAGCTAAGCCTTCATACAAATTAGCTGCGTTAGCGAACACTGACTTTAGAGTTAAATAACAAACCTAAACAATGCTACAGGGATGGTTAGCACTACATCTTTGCTTTATTTGTCGGAGTTAGCTAGCTAGTCAGTGCGGTTTCTTGCTATTTCTCAACTGCCAACAACGTCCCCCCACATTCATGCTAGCGTTAGCAGAGAGCTTTCAGCCTTATTGAACACGTAAAACACCTGATCTGCTGAAATAAAAACCGACACAGTGCTTTGACTGCTAACGGTCTTCATGACTACACAAATATATTTACTCTAAATATTAGTTCACGACGTACTAACCATGATTTGTATAGTTTTTCAGTCGGTGTCCGTGGAATTTATTGGATCCTTGATTTTTCTCGGACGAGTTGACCTGTGACACCGGAAGAACAACTCGCTAATTTGAGCCTTTGCCGTTTTTTTTTTGTTGTTGCTAATTTTAGTCTACTGTTGGTTTAAAAGCTAACATTGAGTGAAAAGGATCACAAGCATACGCCTTTAATTAATCGAAACCACCAATATTATTAAAGCGTAAACAAAATTTAACAAATCTCAAACAACGTTTTTGATCCTGAATGCTTCCCCCAAAGAGATGCTCAGAGCCCGTCTACGGAGAGCCTGTTCACTCAGCAGTATCTCGTACGATGTGCATGACGTCATTGACATTTAAAAAGGCTTTTTAGAACACAAAAGCGACTTTAAAAAAAAATCAAACACCCAGCAGTGTGTATTTTCTTAGCCTCCCCTTTCGAATTGAACATTCAATTTACTAGACAAAAAAATAATATCCTGAGAAAAGTGGATTTTGAGGGGTATAGCTCCATAGACCTCCATTCATTCTGCACTCTGCCTGTGAGCGCCCTCATATGGAACCAGAGTGGAACTGCAACTAGTTCAGAAGCCGGAAGTACCCCGAGAGTGGACGTTCTCCCCTTATTAGAAATTCTCTGAGATGGTTTTGGCAGAACAGGAAGTAGTTTACAGCAGCGGCCGGATGTTCTGTGTGAAGACAGGAACAACAAAGAAGAGAAAGCGCCCGGGTTTTAAACTAAAACTAATGAGAACACACCAGAACACACAATCAAGGAAATTAGCTGTCGTTGACAGTAGGTGAGTGTCGTTATTTTAAACCCGTTATTCAGGAACTATATTTGTGTTAGAGCTGTGCCAGTTATTTAGCGTACGCCGACCACCGCGGCCGCTATGGCTTTATTGGCTAACGAGCCATTTTAGCCATTCGCATGAAATAACGTTAACGTTACTTCTACGTGAACATTATTATTAGTAACGTTAATGACGGCAGGGAGATCATTTAGCTAAGCTCCAACAAACTGTTGCTGTCCATTCATCTAGATGTTTTTGGTGTTCCTTATTCAGTGATGTAAGATAAGATGGTCCTCAATTAGTCCCCCAACGGGGAAATGTGCTGTGGTACAGCAGCAAAGGGGATATGATAGCGCTAAAACAGAAGGCATCAGTAAAGAATGCACGATATAATAAAAAAAATAAAATAAACAGTAAAGGGGATAAACAGTATAAGTAGCCTAAACAGTCTGAAAGGTTGAATATACAATGTTCACAGTATAGCAGAGATCAAATATTGATGATGATGATATTGCACAGATAAGTGAGTTGTCAGTTTTGGAATATGCAGTACAGTCTACTCGGAGCAGTTGTTAAAGCATAGGGAATTAGTTCTAAATACTGCATCATTGGGGTTAAGGAAGTGTCTTTCAAGATATTAAATAGAATGTATCTGGTGGATTACAAAAAAACTGGATACTGATTATATATGTGATTTCTGTGGACAAGAAGAAGTATTTCCCCATCTATTTTTGTCACAGTATATACAGTATCTCACAAAAGTGAGTACACCCCTCACATTTGAGTAAATATTTCATTATAGCTTCTATCTTATATCAACACTGAAGAAATTACACTTTGCTACAATGTAAAGTGTGTGTATATATATATATATATATATATATATATATATATATATATATATATATATATATTTATATATAACAGTGTAAATGTGCTGTCCCCTCAAAATAACTCAACACACAGCCATTAATGTCTAACCGCTGGCAACAAAAGTGAGTACACCCCTATGTTAAATTCCCTCGGCCTTTGGAATTAAAATAGCCCCCCCCACATCATCACACAGCCTTCACCATACCTAGAGATTGGCATGGGGGTACTTTCCATAATCTCTCAATGCAAATCAAACCAGCTATTAGGCTAACCGACATAAAACCATGCCAACCACGTCATTGGGCTTTTGGGAAACACTGAAAATAATCACGAGTCCATTTGTACGTTGAAAGAGTTACTGGTCACTGTAATCATTCCTTAAGTCCATACTGGCCGTGAAGTGATCTCCTAGAGCAACTCTAATGTTAGAGCTGCGAGACAAGACCCACAGTCCTTGTGCACAAATGTATTATTATTGTAAGTTCAGCCTTCAGCAAAAAAAATCTTTTTAGTACAACATTCCCTCTTTGTGTTACTATCCCTCCAATTAGACTATTGATTGTGGAGAGTCACACAAGAAAGGGAATCAAAGGGGGAGGGATTTCAGTGACAAATAACTCTTAGAATTTACTTTACATATGGTTATGCCAGTGTTAATTTAACTAAAATCTTATATAGCTTAAATGTCAGTGGATCTCTGGAAATTAAGACAGACTTGGAAAAAATGTGAACCTATCCTTTTAATGTGACTGATGAGCACAGATTGATGACAGTAGGACAGGTTAACATGGATTATTATTACCTTCAGACCACTGCACTTTTTTGTATCTAATACCAATGTCATTTCTTGTAACAACACAGCTTTCACAATGGAAAAGGTCCAGAATAAGATGCTTGCTGTTTTTTTTTAAATCCCTGTCAAGTCATTTTTAAATCACAAATTTGCCCCCCAGGGCTTTACGATCTGTACAACATAGCTATCTTTACATCCTTGATTTTGATTCAATGTTGTCACTGATATGCCTTCATTGTACCCATGTCTGGCCACTAACATAATATTGTCTCCTGTTCTCTTTCGTCAGGGCAAAAGCATTTGGTTTGCATGTGAGAACAAGTGTCTGCCGAGCCAACCATGGCGAACAATGCAGAGGACATTGAAAACAATATGGTCAGTATGAAAGAATGTGTCCCAGTTGCTCTAACACTAAATCTGTATCTCTGTCCATGTGATTTATTGGCTAATGGTTACCTAACAGTTTTAGCTGTATGCAACCCAGTGTTCCAGTGTCAGGTCCGTGATGAAAGAGTTGTCTGTTTCTGAGTCAGTTTGTGACGCCACGCACTGTGGAGGAGCTTGAGTCTGATAACCAGACAAACAAAATCTGGTGATGCAGAATGAAAATCTTCAGAATTTAGCAGACAGTTTTTCTGCGTGGGGTGGAGAAGATGTGTTAACATTCTGAGTTTTATTTTAATTTGTTTAAAATCTGCGACAAAGATTCTGCATCGGGAGATTCCGTGTGGCCCTTGCTGATAACCTCGGTTTAATCCGGCCTCATCATAAATGACGATTATGCTACTTTGCCGTCTAGGTGTGGCTCTTACTGTAAGTAAAGGTGTGGCCTCCCTAGCCTAGTTAGATAGGCAAAGTCCCTCTTTACTGGCACAGTCAACTTAACAGCCCTAAACCTTGTTTACCACATAACAGTTGTGCATGTACATACTTCTCTACAATACTTCCATGTCTTGGCGAACTACAAAACATTTAATTTCGGTCTTGAACAGCATATTATGGTCAGTATGATGTCAGCAGCCAGGTCATCAATGAAGTCAGATGGCTCGGCCAGGCCTATATGGTCAGAAGAAGATTTGAACACACATTTTGATATACTAATGCAGTATTACAGCCTTACCCAGTAACGGGTTAATTTAATTTTAAGAGATGAGGCAGCGTCCGTCTCTAAAGAGGCTTCCTGTCTTTATGTCTGTGTACCTGGTGAGATTGCTTCATGTCTGGGCTGCCGCATGCCTTAACTCGCCTGGCGGCCTGACAGTTCTAGTTCCCACAGTGAGTCACCTGGATTTTCCCTTTTTATTTTGTCTTGATGGGACAGATCCTCAGGGTGAGTGGGAATGAGCACAGTGTTGTTTATCTTGGAGGAACTGGCCTAGTGAGTGGAAATGTGTCTCTTAAACTCTGAAATGCAAACATGGATAGCCTAATATAACACTCGGCTGCAGTGTTTGTCCATTTTTTATGCATTTTAGCCAATAAAAACAAATGAAATGCTTGAGTTAATAGTGTTTCATCTGGAAAAAGGGATGGTCTTGTTGACACTAGGCATGGGTTTCCGGTTATCAGTTTCAAGTTATACTGTGGTTTGAAAAAGTCATGGTTTCATGAGTCTTCGAAGACCGAAAGTGCAGTTTAGAAATCCCTCTCCCTGCCAGTGTGCAGTGTGTTTTGATAATAAAATACATTGTGTTCAATGGACCCAGACATTTCATAATATTGCATTTTAAAGCTGCAAATGCAAAACCGTAATATTTTTGTTGAAGGTATCAAACCGTCAGAATCTTATACTGGCCCATACCTAGTTGACTCGTGTTGATCCAGGCCAGAAACTCTACAGAAAGATAGATTTGGACTATTTATGTTGCAAATTCTGGGGTCAGATTTTCAGAAAATCTGTTTTTTTTTTCTTTTTTTTTTTTTTCCTTCTTTTCTAAATGAGAGAAAAGATAATTGATCTTGTCTTTGCAAATCACAGTTTGCAATTTAGCAAATTTGGTGAAATTGGCTCCTGGCCAGGGGGTGGGCCTTTGTTTGAATGCCATTCCCGATTGCTCACCAACAATATCCTGCCATCTCTATATTATAAACACTCAAATTTTTTTTCAATTCATTCATTGTTTTCATTTTCTGGGCTTTTTTCCTTTTTATCAGATAGTTCACAGTACGGAGTGACAAGATTAATTTAAGCATTCTAACAGTTACTTTGTACACTTTATTTTCTTGATTAATCGATTAGTTGTTTGGTCTATAAAATGTCAGAAAATCCTTACTTTTTTGTAAAAAAAATTACTCAAACCAATTATCAAAATAGTTGGCAATTAAGTTAAAGTGCTCATATTATACTTTTTGGCTTTTTCCCTTTCCTTTATTGTGTTATATATCTTTTTTGTGCACGTTATGGGTTTACAAAGTGAAAAAGCCCAAAGTCCACCCCAAAGGGACTTACCATCTCCAACAGAAAACACTGTTCACCAACTGCTCCAAACAGCTCTATTGTAGTCCAGCCTTTACTTCAGAGACAAACGTGGTCACTTTGTAACACACGTTATAATGCTCGCCTAGCTGCTAGGGTGGCACGCCCTCATACTCTGCTTCTGACTGGCTAGTAGTCCTTACCTAGGTACTGTCAGGGCACGCCCTCATACTCTGCTTCTGACTGGCTAGTAGTCCTTACCTAGGTACTGTCAGGGCACGCCCTCATACTCTGCTTCTGACTGGCTAGTAGTCCTTACCTAGGTACTGTCAGGGCACGCCCTCATACTCTGCTTCTGACTGGCTAGTAGTCCTTACCTAGGTACTGTCAGGGCACGCCCTCATACTCTGCTTCTGACTGGCTAGTAGTCCTTACCTAGGTACTGTCAGGGCACGCCCTCATACTCTGCTTCTGACTGGCTAGTAGTCCTTACCTAGGTACTGCACATGTGCGACTCCCAACAAAGATGGAACAGAAGTGAGATGTCTCACTCTGTAGCTAAAACAGAGAGCTCAACACCAGAGGTGGGTAGTAACGAGTTACATTTACTCCGTTACATTTACTTGGGTAAGGTTTTGAAAAAATTATACTTCTAGGAGTAGTTTTAAATCACTGTACTTTTTACTTTTACTTGAGTAGATTTGTGAAGAAGAAACTGTACTCTTACTCCGCTACATTAGGCTACAATGAGCTCGTTACTTTTCTTTTTACCTCTTTAGTATTCTACGCGTCATTGTTTTTTATCCCCCGCGTACGCCTTATTTTAGTGTTTTATTTTGACAGAGAGAGAGACTTCCGCTAAAAGCTCTACCACGTGACTGTGTTTCACCCAATCAAACGTAGTTGTGCAGTCTCGTCACCGTACTCAATCTCAGCGGCGGGACCGGACCATGGATGTATTAAGAGAACGGACGGGTCAGCTTTACAGTCGTAGCAAAACAAAAATGTCAGAATCAACCGCCGGCAGACACAGAGGAGGAGGAACACCCCAGAGGTCTGTACTACAAATCCAGATCAACATGTCCTGGATTTCTTTCAGTTACCCGGCTTCACCTAACCTAACAACCGCGGTCCCGCATCAGCTGTGTCAAGACGGTGGTTATCAACTAGTTCAACCAACCCAGGGTTCCCCAATCCAGCCACGCTTGTTCACATAAAAGAGGCGATGTTTGCACAACATGACCAATAGCCACATATTTTAC
>CM046806.1:7268041-7342173 GCA_025617405.1 Perca schrenkii
GCCATTCGGCGGTGTAGCTACATTTGTAAATGTAAAATTATTAGTGTTAGAAACTGTTTAAGTCTCAAATTGTTATATGCTATGGTGTTTTATCCTTTTAAGAGAGTTAGTTGTGGGTTATTAATTGTTGTGTTATGAAGTTACTACCATGAGTGAAAAGGCTACGCAGTTGACACGGGTCCCGGTGCTGCGACTGAGTGAAAAAAAAAAACCTGGATCGGCCCGTGGTTCTGTTAATTTTCCGATCCACCGATCCAGCTATTTTATCAATATCGGGGCCGATACCCGATCCAAATATCGGATCGGTGCACCCCTAATTATAACAGTTTGTTTAATCAGCAGACATTTTGACTTGTCATAGTCGGGAAAAGCACAGGTGTTAAAGAACAAATACGGAGCAAAATGAACCTAGGGGTTAATAACACGTGTGTACTGAGTCGACCGTTCTCTGAGATATGTTTTCATGCTAATCGAATGTGACCAGTTTTATCGCAAACAATTAGCATAAAAACAAATCCCAGAGAACGGTCGACTCAGTACACGTGTGCTATTAACCCCTAGGGTCATTTTGCGCCGGATTTCTCCTTTTAATAACAGTAAGGATGGTTCCATTTTATTTAAGTGCCCTTGTAAGCGAAGGGTGCTTTTCCGATCGCCTAGTAGTTCCCTGCACTCTGCAGTGGACTGACCAGGGTGTTTAGCCATGTTAAGTAAGAGTCCAAACCGTAGGGAGAGAACAAGCTCAGTTCAAAGGGAACTGTGAACGCCGGAAGTTGACTAACAAGATTACCCATCAGTCTTTGCGCCTCGCTGGAATGATACTGTACATCTTGTAAATTAATCACATCACATTTATTCACAAGTTAACATACATTTTAATAGAATACATTTTAATAGAATACTTTTGATATTGGTATCAGTTTTTGTTTCGATATATTATTTCAGTAGCGTAAAATTCCCACAGTCGCAGCAACGTAGCCAAGGTGTTAATGGCCCAATCCCAAAGTGAGCCCTGAGGACTAAGGACTAAGGACTCACAGACTTAAGTGATCTCAGGTACTAAGTGAGCGAGTGTGTGAGGCCACATGGGCTCGGATTGGTATAAATGGGATTGGGACAACGCTTCACGAGATCACATGTTACCTTGGCGACGTTTAATAACAAAGATGTTGCTGACACTTGCCTGTTTGGGAATTTTCCTTTTAAGTTTGTTGCTTTCCACACGGCCGAGGCCCATGAGACGGCTGCCTGATTCCAAACTCATGTTTTACAAGCTGGACAACAGGTTGGTCTGTTCCGTGGTCGCGTGTCGTGCTGTTGTTTACCTTCGTAATTTCCTGATTTCCCTATCGTCTCCGCGGTAAACGTCACAACGCTTTGAACTGTGGGTAATTCCCTTTGGTGAAGTCTGCATCGATGCAGACTCACGGAAAGGGCTCGGTAAGTGTGTACTCAAACCCTCACGCCCTTTGAAATTCCACATTGGGACAACCCTAAGCCCTGACGAATTTCGCGAGAACGCGCACCAAAGTCCGTGAGTCTGTGAGTCCGGACTTTGGGATTGGGCCAATGTTACCATGGTAACGCACGGAGGAAGCGATGTCTACTTCGGTGACGTTGCAGGGTGTTCCAAATGGAGGAATTTTGTCGCGGGGGAAATTCCCTTAAGTGACCTTTCCTAAACAGGGAGTAGGGAGTAAGGAGAACTGTTTATGTACACTGTGTGGAACGAAACACAGCTTAATAAGAGTGCCTGCATGCAATATCTTGCATCTTGTAAATAAGGAGTGATTTCAAACACAGCAAGGGTGTTCCCCACCCCAGTCATCAGACCTCCTGGATGGAGTTCTCCATGTACTAAAAGACCCTTTTTTAACAGGAGACGTTTGAATGTTGGCACACTGTCACTTACTGGGATCACTAATCATCGCTGATGCTATTAGTTCCATCTGTGCTTTTCCAGTTATGTTAAAAAAGTCTGCAATGAGAAGAATCTGTACGAGTCTTACACGTGTGTGTAAGTTGTGCAACAAACTAAGATTAGTGTAGAAATGTTATTAAAGCACATATGAAAACACTGTTCCCAGCACATAGGATCACTGGTAAGTGCTTTGAATAATGGCAGCTTGGCTTAGGGCTGCTTGATTATGGAAAAAAATCCTAATCACGATTATTTGGGTTCGTATTGAAATCAGAATTATTTAACACGATTTACTCATTGACTTTTGTAAAGATGTTGCATTTATTGAACTTAAAGCTGTAGTGCGTATTTTCTGTCGCCCCCGTGAGGAATTCTAAGTAACGACAACAACACTGTTGCCGTGTCCACATGATACAAGCCTTCCGTGATCGCGCCCCACCTCCACCCCCCCTGTCATACACACCGTTGCTAGTAGCCAAGGAGGACAGGGAGGATTAAAAAAACATGGACTCTTCAGAAGAGGTCATTATCTCGAGCTGCTGCGCGGGAAAGTCACCAGACGCCACAATCTTCTGAACATAGTCATACTGAGAAATACAGAGAGTTGTGTGGAGCTGATGGTCTTAATTAGCTTTGTAGCAACTCAATGAACATTCATTAGTATGAAAAATAAATTTACCCACCAAAGCTTTTTAAAAAAACTGAAAAAGTTAAAGGGATACTTCACCGATTAGCGTTAAGCTTTGTATCAGTAGAAACCCGGTAGTATTTTTGAATGACCGTGCTTCCCTCCCTCATGTCCCCCTGAGACGAGAGATAGCTGTGTTGTGTGTCTGGGGAAAAAAAACACGTTGATGCAAAAATCGTCCTTTTGCGTCATCAGAACTTGTCTCTTAAAAATAGAAATTGTCTGAATCAAATTGTGAAGTGGTCCAGTAAGCTGATAAGGACAGCCACTGCTCAACCCAGAATCCCTGTATTCTAAACAGTTACAGAAGATAGCTGGAACTATACTGAAAGACCATTTCCACCCTTTACATGGTGAATTTCAGCTTCTATACTGTCGGAATGCTGGTATAAAGTACCAGCCTGTAAAACTAAGCGATACAGAAACAGCTTTGTCCCAGCGGCTATACATATATTACATAAGTAGTACAGCAATACAGGTCTGCTGCATTTTGTTTATCTTTTATTATTATTATATTGTGTCCGCGGAACTATTTATTGTATTTTATGAACAATGATGTCTCCTTTGTTACGTTACATCCTTGTGTGTGTGTGTGTGTGTGTGTGTGTGTGTGTGTGTGTGTGTGTGTGTGTGTGTGTGTGTGGTGTGTGGTGTGTGGTGTGTGTGTGTGTGTGTGTGTGTGTGTGTGTGTGTGTGTGTGTGTGTGTGTGTGTGTGTGTGTGTGTGTGTGTGTGTGTGTGTGTGTGTGGAGGTTGACCCACCCAACCCCCACTGTAAGCTAAATCTACCTTTGGGTATTAATAAAGTTACCTTACCTTATCTGAGGTTTTTTTTCCAGACCCACATTACAGCTATTTCTCGTCTCAGGGGGACATGAGGGAGGGAAGCACGGTCATTCAAAAATACTACCGGGTTTCTACTGATACAAAGCTTAATGCTAATCGGTGAAGTCTCCTTTAACTTTTTCACTGTTTTTTTTTAAAAAGCTTTTATGGGGTAAATTTAAAAAAAAAAACATAATGTGCAATATAATCGTTTTTCTCGATTACTTTGTTTTTGTAATCGTTGGAAGCCAAAATCGTAATCACGATTACAATTTGATTATTTGCACAGCCCTTCTTTGGCTCTAAATAGAATGATTCACACTAACCAACTTGTTAAAACTAAGTCTGGTGGGGCTGTGCCCATCAGGACAACAGATTTTAACTTTGTACAAACTCTCTGATACTCAATGTATTTGCCCCCTGTTGTAACCCCACCCAACCTGGTTGTTAAAACAAGCAGCAGTAACATGCATTTGCAACTTTGAACTTTTCCCTCACAGGTGATCCAAGGCTGGCTCTTCCTCTCCTCCCTCCTCCTGCTGTTCTTCTTCTCCTACATCTACCTCAAGTAAGCTCTCAACATTTTGATCTCTGATTTTCTAAGGTTCCTACACATTCTCGTAAATGTCAAGTTGTCCTAATTCTTTACAATGATGGATGGAGCCTTATCTTTCATGTCTCTGCTCTGTCCAACAGAGAGGTTTTCAAGACCTACAATGTGGCCATGGACTACTTCACCCTGGCGGTAATCGTTTGGAACTTCGGAGTGGTGGGCATGGTCTGTATTCATTGGAAAGGGCCGCTGCGGCTCCAGCAGGCCTACCTCATCATGATCAGCGCCCTCATGGCCCTGGTTTTCATCAAGTACCTGCCAGAGTGGACCGCCTGGCTCATATTAGCCGTCATATCCGTCTACGGTAAATCCTCCTCTCTATGCTCCTCTGTGCACTTTTAAGGAAGAAACATGAACTCTTCACCTGACCCTTTGAAGATGTTATTTTGTGCGCCAATGCTCAGTCATCTGGTTCCTTTTAGTGCTTGAGAAAAAAAAAAGAAAAAGAAATCCTAAACATTTTCTTAGGATAGTAAAAAGCTATAGATTTGGAGCCAAAGCCAAACCTATTAACATGTAAAATGTATGAAACAAGTGTTGATAAATGTCATTATTGGTGTGCTAAAAGAAACCATGTGTCTCATGGCCCAAAACTGAAACCCAAATGCTTTCAGGAAGTGTTGGTTGAACGACAAAAATAGCCGTTTATTCCCTAGCTGCTTTCTCGGTAATAGTGAGAAGTGGTTGCTCAAATTGTCAAAATACTGGGAAAAAATAGAGTAAGTAAGTAGATACTTTTTAATTTTTCTCTTGACACATCAGCAGTGGGTTCAGATGGATTAGGTATCAGTCACAAAGTCATGTCGGTGTTTGTCCTTAACTGTCAAGGAGTAGTACATAATCAATACGCTTGCCAAAAAACAACTTTATTTGTCAATATAATGGGCATTAGGATTGCAGAGGTTCATATGCTGCCATGGTGTGTAAATGCACAGGCCATCAGGGACAAAGACAGTTTTTTTACCAACATATTCAAATGATGTTGCATTTTCAAGAGTTTCTAGTTAGTGACTTTTTAAGTTCCTGTTACAAGAATAAATATTTAACTGGCAACTGGCATGTAGTGGAAAAAGAAATTGGATCATCACTTGTTTAATTGTAAGTGGCCATAAACCCTTGGAGAAGAAAGCCAGCATTTGGGAGCGTTAATATTCTCTTTGGAGTGATCAAACCTGTTTACTGTCCCTCACTCTCTGCCTCTTGTTATCACAGATGTCATGTCAGGGCGCTGTTTCTGGTCTTCAACGGAGCGCTCTATGCGGTGGCTAACATCACTTGTCTGGTCCCTCTCTTCTTTCACAGATCTGTTAGCGGTTCTCTGTCCCAAAGGGCCTCTGAGGATCCTGGTGGAGACGGCTCAGGAGAGGAACGAGCCCATCTTTCCAGCTCTCATCTACTCCTGTAAGACAGACACTGATTATAGACATGACTGTATTAACATTATCGTAATAAAACAGGTGGGGCAATGAAACACCAATTTTAAAGCAAACGTACAGAAGATAAAATTGCTTTTCTATTAAACTGCCACTTCAACTCCTTTCAGTGCTAACAGGTCCTTACTTAAAACTGATGCTTCCACTCCTTTCAGCGTCTTGACTTCACTGGACTTAAATCCCCGTCCGAGTTTTGACTTCAAATGACACTTCAACTCCATTCAGCGCTTGTAGATCAAATACAAATTCAAATCCTGTCAGCACTTCCACTTTAAAGCTCACTTAAATATTCAGGGCTTTCCATTAAACTTTTACTTAAACTTCTCTTAGTGTAAAAGGTGCTTTCACTTGGACTCCTGAGTGGTTAGACATCAACTGATGTGTCAACCCTTTTTTTGCATTTTCACTTCACTTTCACTTCATTCACTTGACAACTCCTCGTCTTTCAGCACTTTCCCTTCATCTGACACTTCATTTTCATTTAGTGCAATCACTTGAACTTTAACTCCATTCGGTGCTTGCTCTTCATCTGACATTTTTTTCGGCTCTATGTGGTTACACTTTAAAGGTTCAGTGTGTAACGTGTTTAGTCGTTCATTATCAAAATCTGTGTTGCCCGTTCACAAACTTGTCCTTTTTCATGAATATTTACCACCACCATCAATTCCAAGTAGTCCTTTTAGCTTGAAATTTTACATTTACATTTGCATGAACTGGGGTAGACGCTCCATATTCATGCGCCATCTTGAAATACGTTAGCTGGTAAGGGACATACAGGACATACTGCTCCGCCTTTCACGTTTTTGCTATTACATGATAAACTCACAGGTGCTGCTAATGGGTATCATAGCTTCCTGGCCCCGGCAAGTTTGAAGAAGGAAACATGGAGGACCACACCTTATCTTTAATACATTATGCTGCAGAGTGGGACAAAAAAATCTCCCGGGAGACCGGCCGGAATGTCCTCGAAACACTAGCGGCCCACCAGGAAAATTCCAGACTCTCCCGATTGCCACTCTGCCTCGTGCACGTATTCAAAATCCAAGTTTCGGCAACAGGAATCTTCTTCTTCGCCCAGAAAAAGGATATTGAAAAGAGCAAGAGACCGGCTTTTTGAAGCGTGAAGGCTACTGTAGCTGTAATATGTACTTTGAACTGCGTGGCTGCGAGAGAGTTGATTGCGATATGCGATCTCAACGCTAGATGGGAGAAATTCCTACACAATGGACCTTTTAAATATCTCTAGCTGCTTTAAATGTTGAGACCTTAACTGACCCTTCAACTCCTTTCAGACACCTAAAGTGCTCTTAGGGTTTTTCCTTCCAACTTGACACTTCAACTCCTTTCAGCATTTCTACTTAGTGACCCTTTCAGCACATAGGTTTCCAGCTAACACTCTCTTCTTTCAGCATAGTCACTTACATTCCTTTCAGTGCTAACAAATCAACCAAAATGTTTTTCAGCACTTTCACTTTAACAGTCTTCCCATTTTAAGTGTTGGTGCTTCCCTTAAACTGCCAATTCAGCTCATTTTAGAATTTCTGCTGGATACTGCCAAACAAAAACGTCAAATAATCAACATTTTAAGACATTTTAAGCTATTTAACTATTTCAGTGGAAGTTTTCTGAAAAGATTCTGATTGTAACCCAAATCTTGACCCCTTCAGTAGTTTGACTCTGACTTCTTCCACAGCTACAATGGTGTGGCTCGTTAACATGGCCGACACCGACCGGCCAAAAAGGAACTCGACGGAAGCGGCGTCCTCTCAACAGGGCGCTCACGAAGGTGAGCGGGGTTTTGAAAGCGATTTGAGCGATGGGAAATCTTCCTCTGGGTGGTTGTTTAGTCTAACTGCCGTGGCTTGTCTGCAGCCGTGGCGTCCCCGGCTGCCGCCAGTCCGCCGCCGGACGACGGGGGCTTCACCTCCACCTGGGTCAACCAGCAGGAGCACCAGCTGGGGCCGCTCCAGTCCACCGAGCAGACCAGACGGGAGATCCAGGAGATGCCCTCCGCTCGCCCCCCCACCGAAGACGACGATGAAGAGAGTGAGTGCTGAGAGACTAATATTTAGAATACAGTATTTAAGCTTTTATTTTAGTAATTTATTAAAGGTATTGTTGTCAAGAAGAGGCATCAGGCCTCTTTTGATTTATCTATCTCTGTGATTAATTCATTGGGTTAAGCTAGAGTACAGTCAGCTCTTTAAAAGACATCATATCTCTCCTACAACAATTTAATAGAGAGATGAATAATGAATTGCAATACTAAATACTGTCCGTTGTATGACTTATTAAATAGCTTGGTGCAGAACAAACGGTTTCAACATCCTTTTCAATATTTATTTGGCACACATAAGGAACATAAACAAATAAAAATGGACATTATAGACTAATTCCATCAACATAGAGTTAAGCTTTGGTTCAACCAGCCAAGGGTTGCTATTTCCTACCGTCCTTGCACTGTCAACAGACACCGTGGTGTGATGTCTTTGTAAATGCACCTTCATATTGGAGGTACTGCCGCTTGCATTAGCCACACATGTTGCACAGTGCTTGCAAACAGCCGTCGGTTCATCCACCACTTTTTCCCATCATTGTCACGAACACCCCCCACCATGACTTTATTTAAAGCTTTCTCTGCACAGGCCTTTTAGCCTGAAATTTGTGAGGCTTAAATGAACCGAACAATACATCCATGCCCTGAACCGTGACTAGTTGACCCAACGGTATTATTTGGTAAAATAAGCCATTAAGTTTGACATGAGTTTTATAATGGTAGTTCTGCTACAGTTTTTAAAAACATGCTTGTGTAATCTCAAAAAGAGAAATTAGTTTGATTTGGCCCAAATACTTTTTTTTATTTTTATTTTTTTATTTGTTTTGGGGGGACCGATTTAGGCCATAGACCATCAACAATGTCAACAATTTAATTTATTCTTAAACCTGCATTATTGATTGTTTTGGCCACTTAGGGTGCAACACTAACCTATTATCACTACCAACTGTGACTTAATGAAGCTAAGCACAAAATAAAAAAATATATATATACAGTGCAGCATCTATATACATATAGATGCTGAAAATGTCTTTTCTATACAACTATCAGTCTGTCCTTCCAAATACCTTTTTTATACACTGTTGTGTACACTGTGCATTGTTATTGTTATTGTTTACCATCAAATAGAAGCTTAAATAATACTACATTATGATCGTTTTAGATTTACCAGCCCTAATATGAAGCCGAGCTCTGTAATTCAAACTTGTGAGTTCCGAGGTTGTCTGACTCGGTGTGTAATTATCATCTTTCAGTTCCCTCTTCTCCGAACACATAAACCATTTTGGGAACATTTTTATGTGATCCCTTTTTTCTGTGAAATTAGCGACTCACGTGTTTGGCTGCAGACTGTTTTTAGTCAGAGCAGATTAGGAAGCGATTATTCATGGCAATTGCTAGGTTTCATGTCCGTACTATTTGTGGGGCTCTGCGCTCTGTGGAAGTCAAAGCTTTGGTAAATACGGGGTCGGAGCTCTTGTTTGTACAGTAATTACAGTTGAGAGAAGATTTCTATGGGGGTTGGAGGGCGTGGGCCTGAGGCCAATCTCGTGTTTGAATTGACTCCACCCTGAATGCGGTGTCCTCCTGTGTTCCTCAGGGGGCGTCAAACTGGGCCTGGGAGACTTCATCTTCTACAGCATGCTGGTGGGAAAGGCCTCGGCCACGGCCAGCGGCGACTGGAACACCACGCTCGCCTGCTTCGTAGCCATCCTCATCGTGAGTGACCACAGCTGCTTATTTTTGGTGTCGAGCTCGAGTCACCGCAAACCTCATCTCTACCTCTCAGTGCAATATCTAACCCGTCTTTATGTCCACCACTTGATTGTATAGCAGGCTGCTTCGCACCCCCCTCAGAGCTGATTTTGTGTTGGTTACACAATATTTGTACACTGTGTGCTATTTCGTCTGTTTTTATTTTTTGCCTGTCTCTGCCCCCTCCTCCCCCGCAGGGCCTGTGTCTCACCCTGCTGCTCCTCGCCATCTTCAAGAAAGCGCTCCCCGCTCTGCCCATCTCAATTTTTTTCGGCCTGGTCTTCTATTTCGCCACAGACAACCTGGTGCAGCCCTTCATGGACCGGCTGGCGCTCCACCAGTTCTACATTTAGCAGCACGCTGCCCTGATAACCCTCGCCCACATAGCCCTCCGGCCAACAACACGAGAGCAGTCCCTTCATAGCTGGGGGGAGGGGGGGGAACAAAGGGCGATGCAGGCCTGGGGCCTCTCCCACCCCAACATCCCCTCCTAAAGAACTCCCGATGACGGGAAACAAGTTGTTTCTGTTCTGCCTTTTTTTTCCTTATCGACGCCAACAGGGGTGGGGGTGAGGGTGAGGGGTATTCCCCACAACAGCTGTTTCTTAAATATTTCATTTCCATTTTAAACCAAGAAGTGACATTTCTCGCTCGACTTGGGACCTCATCTTCAAATCGCCGATCAACCGGTTTTTCACCTTTTTATTTATTTTTTTTATTTTACTTTATTTTTTTTTAATCCAGGGAAGCTTTTCAAGAGCTTGTCTGCTTCTTCTCGGCAGCGCCCTGCTTCCCAATCCGCGCGCATTTCATATCTGGGAGCTGCCCAGTACAACCACAGTCCTCTACGACTGGGGGTTTACAGTAGGTGCCTTGCTCAGGGACACCTTGGTGGGAGCTGTTGAGCGAAAGGGAGACCGGTTTCATTACATCTCCCTTCAAAGACTTGGATCAAATATCTTCCTTTTTTGTTTTTTATGACTTCGGAGCCACCCCCGACCCCGCTCCCCCCCTATACTAAACCCAAGATTAAAAAGCCTTCATTGGTATATGTGTAGTTTGATTGTGTATGAGCTGTCAGTCACCAGACGTGCTTTCCTCACCGCTATTACGAATGGTTAAGACGCACGAAAACCAAAGCTCTGAAGCCGGAGCGATTCACCCCCCGCCCCCCCCCCGGAAGATTCCCACCGAACGTGATGTTGTGAGCAAATGAAAAAGTTTTAATAGTGGAAGAATTTGTAGTCTCTAGCACTAAAGATTTGAGTGTAATTGTGACACTGACTTATCAAAGAATTCACCACGTTTCCTGCCCTCACTATTATTATTTTTTTATACTTAAAATCACATTTGAAGGCAGAGCCTGCAGAGGGGGGAAAGTTCACACCCACTTAACACACTTACACCTGAGACTTGCCTCCCATGTCAGTCATGTACTGTCAGCCACTGAGCAGCTCTGCTGGAGCAGTCAGAGGTTCAGTGCCTTGCTCAAGGGCATTTCAGTAGTAGGACTAGTAGTTGTAGTCGTTATTGTCATTGTGGGACAGAAATGTGCTTTTCATTCTCTTCCCTGACTGAGATTTCATTAGTTTTTAGTTGTTTTTTTTTAGTTTTTGCAACCTGTCCAGGGATTGTAACCTGTGATCATCTGGTCACAAACTCTGAACCTTTAGGCTTCTAGATGCCCTCATGATGTCCTCCTGGTGCTGTCTTGAACTATGCTACATCAAACGCAACTATTTGGACCATACGCAGATGCTGTGGCGTTGTTTTTCAAGATATGCAGAAGAGAGACTTTGTACTTTTGGAAACACAAGGGTAAATGTTAACGGGGTTCCTACACACATCAGGAAAATCTGGGGGGGTAGTGTGAAAACCTACAACTTTTGACTGATATTCTGTTTGTGTATTGAGGAAAACGCGCTCAGTCCTGATGAATGAGGGATTGTAGATCTAGTTTAAGTCGATACTTGAATTTGTGAACATTTTCGGAAAACCTAATCTCCAGTTATCAAGCATTATTTGCTTAACTGTCTATTTTTAAAAGTAAAAAAAAAAACTAAGTTTTAATCAAGGTATAAAAAGAGATCTTGTATGAATATTGAGATGTGTATGAACCCAAACTCTGTGACTTCTCAAATATGAACTAATGCAGATTGATGGCGAAGGACGAGCTTCACTGATTGCTCTTTTGTTGTTGCACTCAAGTCTAATGCTTGCAGAGAAGAAACCAAGAGGGAACAATATAGTGGTATTTGTTCTGAAACTTTTTTTTCCTTCTTCTTTTTTGTTTTGAGGGAATATGTTGGGTGACTGGCTTTTTTTTTTCTGTCCTTCACATGCATATGTGTGTTATGCAAGGTTATTAAACTCAGATTTTGTTTTTTAATAAATAAATAATGAAACTTAAAATAGTCTCTCTTTTTTTTTTTTTCTTTACACGCAGCTTCTTCAGGCTGCATACACACACACACACACACACACACACAGCTGATACCGCTGCTTTGACAGTCACTTCTGTTGTTGCTCATTTCCATTGTTGCTTTTGTGTTGTAGCTTTTGCGTTTGTGTTGTAGCTTTTGTGTTTGTGTTGTAGCTTTTGCGTTTGTGTTGTAGCTTTTGTGTTTGTGTTGTAGCTTTTGTGTTTGTGTTGTAGCTTTTGTGTTGTGGCTTTTGTGTTTGTGTTGTAGCTTTTGTGTTGTGGCTTTTGCGTTTGTGTTGTGCCTTTTGCATTTATGTTGTCGCTTTTGCATTAATGTTGAACTGTCTCGGCCACCGTAGTTAAAGAACACAACAGGACGTCACAGAAATGGGCCATTTCAGTGACATTCCAGCGTGCCTATGATCCCACATTTCTAAGATTTCTTTTCAAAATTAGGCTTATTTCCTTTTTCAAGAAATTTGTATCAGATTTTATCCCCCTTTCTCCCAATGTGATAGCCAATTACACCCAACCTATTATCCAGTAGCAATGGACTACACATGGAATGTAGCTTTTAGGGTTAACCCCCCTAACCCTATCCTAATTTTGAAAATGTCCTAGAAATGTGGGAGCAAAGGGCCTAATTTTAAGAAACACGTGGGAACATA
Organism: Perca schrenkii; assembly: GCA_025617405.1. Lineage (NCBI taxonomy): Eukaryota > Metazoa > Chordata > Actinopteri > Perciformes > Percidae > Perca > Perca schrenkii. The sequence goes on from CM046806.1 coordinate 7,280,419, forward strand.
GGGCTTTGGGAACATAGGGCCTAATTTTCTGTGAAAAAAAATTCTTAGAAATGTGGGAACATAGGGCTGTGGGACCATTGGGCTGTTGGAACAGGGCTGAACCCCTCCCACCTCCGCACAACCCTGTAGAATCGCCAAATCGTTTTTTGTTTTTTTTTTATTATCTGAACGTGCTCTAAAGCATCACATTATAGCTGTTAAAGTGATAATCTGTGAAATCATAGTTTGGTTTTATATTTTGGGCTTTATCTTAGATGCCAAGTGGTGATTGTGCTGGTGCTTTTGCTCTTTACTAGCCAGAGTCAGCTGTCAATAAAAACATGGGTGTGTCCAGTACAGACCAGTTAACCCCCGGCTCTCACATACTGTGTGCACATCACATGTACGTACAAGGCTGATGGAAATCCCCATCGATGAAAAGAGTAACGTTTGCATACATTTCAATTGACGTTTCGATCTTCAAATAGTTTAAAAATGGTCAGTGCACCCGTTTACTATATATACCAATATCAAAACAATCAATTCAACAAGTACACAATGCCAAGCTTCCCACTGTGTCCCGTACTGTGACATCTTTTCTTTTTAATCTTGCAAAATTTGAGATTATGCGTATTTGTCTTTTCAGGAATCGAGCTGCTCACAATTTAGTTAGTTTTAGTTTTAACACAAAGAGCAAATTCAAAGGGGCACTCCCCCAAATTTTTACACGTCAAAGTCAATTTCCACAGTTGTGGAATGTCTTCTGCGATTCTAGAGGGAGCTTTCTAAAGTCTGAGAAAATAACCCTGATGATGTCATAGTGATGTCATCAGGTTTATCTCAGCTTGGTGTTAGAGACTACAAATTTATAACCGCAAGTCTGTGTCACAAACTGGGGATGTAGAGATTGAAAGACCTGGGCATTTATCGAGCACGGAGGGTCTAATGTTGCATCATGGGTAGTGTAGGATCCAGTGCTTTTGGAGCTTGACCCAAACTAAGGACTAGGTTATAGCATATTTCAGCCTCTCATGCTTTGATTTCGTTTAGCCGACGCTAAATCCATAGCGACTTACAATTGCTATATATCAGAGGTTGCACGCCTCTGGAGCAACTAGGGGTTAAGTGTCTTGCTCAGGGACACATTGGTTGATGTATCGCAGTGGGAATTGAACCCAGATCTCCCACACCAAAGGAATGTGTCATACCACCCCCCACCGTCTCTCGCAAGTACCCCAACTTTATGGAGGCGAAATACGTTTCACAAACGTGCTAAACTAAATGCTGTACTATTTCCTAGGTAGCATGGCAAGGTACTGGCAATGGTTATCACACACAAGACCAACCAGCTCAATAATGCAGAGGTAGTACATGCATGTTGCTAACAATTTATCATTTAAACAGTGGTGGAAGAAACATTTCTCTTGAGTACAAGATCCAGTAAAACAATGTAAAAAAATACTCCATTACAAGTGGAAGTTCTGCATTCAAAATTCAACTTCATTAAATGTACATAAATATTCTTAGCAGAATAGGCTAATATCAAAAGTAAAAGTACTGATTATGCAGCTGAGCGGGTCCTGCTAGAGTCGTCGTTATTACCGGATTATTATCACTGATGCATAAACTTGTAAAGAGCATTATAATGTTGCAGGTGAAGCTCATTTTAAATGAGTTTAATCTGTAATAATTGACCATATTTTATATGCGATATGTAAATCTAATGCAAAGTAAGTAGTTGCTGTCATGATATCTCCCTCTGAATTGTAGCGGAGCAGAAGTATAAAGTAGCAGAAAATGGAAATACTCAAGTAAATACAAGTACCTCAAAGTTACAGTAGTACAATAGTACAGTACTTGAGTAAATGCATTTAGTTTCATTCAACCACTGCATAGTTGATGTACAACACCAAACACTCTCTTTATTTGGCCCGCCCCTTCACAGAGGTCAAAGGTCGGGGGCTTCAACACTCTTACTAAATGCTGTTGTCTTTCCGGCATCATCTGCGCTGCTTGCCAGTGAGCAAACCCTCCCGAGAATCAACGTAAAGCACCTCTGCAGACGGTGGGAACATTGTGCAAATTCCTCGGCGTGCTGATGCACTGGTATCCCGCGCTCGCCGTCCCCCGATGCCAGCTGGCCGGCGGGCACTGTTGGCACGCTGCCTTGCACACTGGACGCATTAGCTGTCACCATGGGGACGGTTTGGCCTGGAGGGCCGGGACAGTGGCACAGTATGGCAGTTTACCCAGAATGTTTAGCCTCATACTGTGACTTACCTAATATGCCCTCAGTGAGGCCTCATTCTGGCATGGGGAGTCCTGTGGCTCAGCTAGTGGACAACTACAGAGTGAATTCCATAAGGCTTCTCCTGCATCCACTCCAAACACCTGTCCTGTTCAGATTAGGTTACACAATGCACTTGTAGCTGTTTGAGCTGCTTTCCCAGAAAAGACTTATCCTTCCTCCACAAGACTCAATGAGGAAATTTGAATCTTCTGTTTCGGTTTCCTTGCAGATGCTAAAATAGATGTCATGTTTCTTTATAAGGCCTTTAAATGTGTTCACTGACCGGTGGTTGAAACTACAGGGTGAACTAAGGTAACCTGCCAGTCACTGCCATCCTCTGTATGGAGTGGACTTAAGCAGGAGACGATGTGGCAGTGTGTCAAACCTTTGTGCATTAGAGGTTTCCCAGGATAGCTCTGCTAAGGGGATTAGTGTGCAGGGAGGTATGTCTGCTCCATATAAGACATGTAAGGAATTGAGGATTAGACTTCAATAATCGCTGGCAACAAGTGCACTCAAGACACTCATCAACGCTGGAGAAAGGAGCTAAAGCTCGAACACGAAGAAAAAAAACCCCTGTTAAGGTGAATAAAACCATTTCAGAGATGTCTAAGGACAAGCTGGAGAGCCTGGTGAAGCGCATGGAGGAGACGTTGTCAGAGATGGAGCAGCTGAAGGTGCACTGCGGGAAGCAGAGCGAGGAGCTGAGCCAGCTGGTGGTGGAGCTCCGGAACGAAAACCAGGAGCTGGTGGAGAAGTACAACCAGCTCGCTGTGGAGATGAAGGAGGCCAAGGAGATTATAGAACAGCTACAGGACACAAAGTATGCCTTTAATGCAAAGGAGAGACAGGCGCAGAAGCTAAATCGGCAGCTCTGAAAGCCCACAAACGGGATGAAAACATGACTATATGTGGATGTGACCTGGGTGTACTGGAGTCCTGGAGGAAAACAAGAATGGACAAGGTGGATGGAAAAACTTGTTGCAGAGGATTTCTAAATACTGGGTGGGCATGAAGGCTAATCTGGGCACAGCAGTTTCTTTAACATATAGAAAGTGTTTTTTTTCTGTCTGCATATGTGGTAGTCTACATTTTACATCCAGAGGGGAATGAATGTAAAGCTTAGTAATTTGAATGTTAACCTACGTAAATCCTGTGGCTTAGTGCTCCCTTTAAAGCCATGGCTAGACTTAATGACCAGGAATCAAAACTGGAGGTCTCTCAGAATTGTGGATGTGGAAAATGTGGAATCTGGTTGTGCATAAGGCTTTGTGCTCATTAGGTTTCTGTTATTAAAACAACAGTATGCCTGGAAGCCAGGCTGCACTGCCCCGGTAAAGATTTATTTAATGATATTTCTTTAGTTGTTCAGTGCCCAGCAGAAGCGGGTGGTCACCTATTTTGGGTGTTTGTACAGTTGAAGTTATAAAAATCCCTTCTTGCCCTCAACCTTGTGAGACTTTGAGGTGCCTCCCTCCACTCTTGGTTGCAGGACATAATGTTCATGTACTCCAATAAAGTTTAAATCCTCAGCAGAATTCTGGAACTGACAATCACTCTTGTTGAAGGCTTTTTGCATCTTACATCCTGAACACTATAAAGACTGAGGTTTTGATGTTTATTAAACTGGGATCCTTTATTAAATGTGCTTATTGAATCTGAATCCTCTTGAATGTCTTTTTAAATATATAGGCTATGGATTTACATTTTTAACCACAAACATTATAAACAACTTATTTAAGAAAGAAAAAAAAAGAGAAACCTTAACTTCAAGTAATAGTTTAGCATATTATTTTCTTCCTTGTTGAGAGTTAGATAATAGGAGTGACACCATTCTCATGTATATAAACTAAATGTGAAGTTACAGCGAGCAGTTAGCTTACTTTGGCCTAATGGAGACCATGGATGATGGAGACAGGTAAATGGCTAGCCGTCAGTTAGCTTACTTTACCCTAACAGAAACGGGTAAACAGCTAGCAGTCAGCTTACTTTAGCCTAATGGAGAGCAGCTAGCAGTCGGTTAGCTTACTTTAGCCCTACCAAAAATAATTTATTTTCATGTTCTTTTCTTGCAGAGATAGACGGCAGTACAAAAGAGATCAGTACAGCAAAAAGTACAATGCACACAGCAGTAACAATGACCCGCCCCCCCTCAAACAGCAAACTACAACATAATAGTAATGGTGGTGGTGGTATTAAGTATTACATTAATAAAATAATAGAAAAAAATAAAAGAGGAGCATGGTCTGAATGAGTCATAGCTAGGTATTGGGTTAGAGTTTTGGGGTCCTTTCCCAGTTTCAAAACTAAATTGAAATCCCCACCTATAACGAGCTCATGTGAGGAGCATTCAAGCATGAGAATCACATTTTACCATCAGTGTTCCATGTCAAATACCTAATAGCTGCATTTGTCATTTCCCCTATCTGTTTATCCAGTAAGGCCATGTTACAATAAACCATTTAACCCTGGCCCCTGCAACCTCTAAATAAGTTATCACCATTATTTTTATATTGAAGGCCAATGTAAAAGTGGAGAGTTAGACAAGCCATGCCATAGCATAGTAATGACAAAACGACTTATTTTCTATTTAGCCTATATAAATTACTAGCGTAACCTTGATACTTTTGACGTTGCTCTTTGATAACAGAAAAAAGAAAAAGAGACTTGGAACTAAATTCAAAATGGCCTAAATGGATTTATAAACTGTATTTCTATTTCCATTTAAGTGTGAATATTTGTGTAGAAAAATATTGTGTATTCAAGGTAAGGGTGGCTGGATGAGAGCAGGAGCATCCTCTGGATTATGAATTAGCCGACATCTATCACAGGTATGTCACTAAATTTGTCCCATGACCCCTCAAACACATTCACACGCACACCAGCTCTAAAAACTACACTCTTATTTATATATAAAAAAAGTTCAGGGTCCAAAGCTTATCCTTGGAAACAGTGCCTGACAAAACAATCTCACCTGTAGATCAGGTGTTATCTTTTCACCCACGAGAGTCAGAAACTAAACTAACAACATGGCATCATGACTTTGCGTAAATATGTACGCCACTTTCATAAAGCCAAATGGCGTGTTATTGTACGCCATTTTCAGCTATCCATGTGTATGATACACGCTGTATACAGCTGATGTAAACATACCCACCACGTGGCCTTGCCACGTGGTGGCAAGGCCACGCGATAACGCGATAGTACGTTATCGCGAGAACGCAACGTACTATCGCGAGAACAACGTCACACGCCTGTTAACAAAAAAAAATGGTTGAGTTTAGGAAAAGAACACAGGGAAAGGCTTCAGTAACAAAACAGTGACAAAAACACGGAAAATAAAGACAAAAACACGCTTACGACAACAACAAATGGTTGGGTTTAGGAAAGAAACATTGGGTAAGGCTTATTAAAAACAAAAATTTTAAAAACAAAAACGGCAGAAAAATCACCACACGCAGGGCGCGAACCCAGCTCTCCCTGGTGAAAATCCTGTGTTTTACCCATCCGCCACCTCAACCTACCTCGTTACCCAATCACCCGTTCCTTTATACTACTCGCTACGGCGGAAATTGACTCGCAATGTAGGCCAATGGCGGCCGATTTGCGTTGATATACACGCAAAAATGCGATTATGCGTCTTGATAACACGCAACAAAGGAATACAAATTGGCGTTTCATACATACGCCAATTCATGAGATCAGTCTGAAACTAAAGTGAAGGGTACGTTTTGTTGTACCATCAAACACACCGAATCAGCCTTTAGTTGGTTCCATCTTTTAACCCAGATTCATTTTATTTTTAGGCCCAAGAAGCATAAAACATCCTTAACATTTGAGTAAGAGGTCAAATATTTACCCCACTGTCTCCTGACTCTTCCATATAACAGTGGTGGAAAGTGCATTTATTGTAAAGTACAAATGGAACTGTTCTTGAGTATTTCAAATTTGACGACACTTCTCTCCACTGCAGTTCAGGGGTAAATATTGTTCTTTTTACTCCACTACATGTATCTACTTTACAAATAAAGATTTAACACATAAAACATATTATCCGTTCATATAATATGATGTGTTGTTATTGATAAAACTTCCGAACTGCATATAAAAAATATACCAAAATAGCTCCAACTTGACCTGCTACATAATCAAAATGCATCCACAATAATAATACAATAAATATGATACTACATAACTCACAGGGGCCATTTTCCTGCATTGAGTAGGCCTACTTTTGATAATTTTAATACATTCTACAAACAATGCTTATGTTAGTTAAACAACGTTTTCAATGCAGTGTGTGTTTTACTGCCTCATACTGTGCACTGTAATATAAAATGTGTTCCAAACCACTCGGATTATGCTGCACACTGTTTGGGAGTTATAAATAGTGGATTTTCTCTATAAAAAGGTTAAGATGGGACTTTGTGTGTTTGATGGTCCATTGAACTTAAGTGGTGTTTCAACCATACAGTACAGTGAGGCACATAAGTAGATGTCTAGTTTGGTTTGGCCTTTTTCCATCCCTTTAGAAAGGTCACGATTACCTGTGAAGTGATTTTAAACATTTATACTGACTGAGTCATTCAGTCTGGCCTAAACATGGAAAAGTATCCTTTAGTTTAACCAGATAAACAAACATGTGGCTTGAATGGGTTTTGGTGGCATAATTAGCGTTAAAAACTGTTTTGTGTTTTTGTATGTGTATGAATGAAAAAGATGGTTAGCCCACAGAATCCAGTTGGGATGTTTAGAAAGACCTCACCCCTAAAAGAGAAGAAGGGAGGGGTAAATTCTTCTTGGGAAACATATACTGGAAGATATTTAAACACAGTTTTGGTAGTGTGGTGGTTTCCTCTTTAAAACCCAAAATAATCACATTTCTGTGTTATTCTTGTGCAATTTCAACATGTTCAGGATTACAATTAAATTGTCAAATTAGTGTAGAGCCTTCATGTATTTCAGATCAGTTTTGTGAATTATTGAGATCACAAAATGAAAGATCAAGATGCTTTTTTAACCCAAATGTTCTGGTTGTGGAGAACGCTGAACCTTTTTTAAAGCTTAAAAAACATACTAAACATTGTTTAGTCACTTTCATCAAGCGTTCAAGCCCAGTTTGTGTCAAAAGAAAAGGTCTACTTATTGGATTTTAATAAGGTAAGGATAAGGATCTTTTTTTTTTTTAAGTTGATTTTTGCAATGGATATTCGTTGCAGCGTGACTCCATAATTGACAAAGTCTGACAGTTGGTCCACCAGCTTTGGTTCGGACTGAAATATCTTGACATTGACATCTATTGAATAGATGGTTGTGACATTTTGTAGAAACATTCTTGGTCCAGAGAGGTTGTATCCTCCAGACTTTGGTGATCCTTCAACTTTTTTCTCTAGCACCACCATGAGGTTGATCATCTTTGGTTTTCTTCAAAACATCTCAACAACTAGTAGATGGGTTGCTGGGAAATTTGGTACAGCCATTCATGGTCCCCTTGTGATGACTTCTGAATAAAAACTTTGATGCTCTGACTTTTCATCTTGCGTCATCAACAGGCAAAACATTCACTCCGTCCTATGCTTCATCTCATTTTATGACAAAATGCCTGCAAAACTAGCTGAGGAAGTAAAGCCTCATGTCAACAAAACATAAGGGTTAAATCAGCCTATAATGAGTCTTACTAAACATACGATCCCGTGAACTTCTCTTTTGACAAGGGTAAGGTTATCCTAGAAAACTAGACGCACCCTATAGCGGCAGAACATTTGGGACCCATTTCAGCAAAACAAAATTGTAACCCTTCCGTTCACATTAGACCCAAAAATTTCAAGGGAAAAGACTTTGGAAGTTTACCCTGGTATTACTTGTACGGTATGTAGGCCTAAAGTGGGGTAAACATTATAATGACATACAGCAAAGTGGGAATAAACGAAATGGAGGATATATTCTTATGGGGGACCTTGCAACCAACGAACACGTTGATTATGTGTTATTTTTATAGTGGGAAATTACAGACCGCACGTAAAGGATGCCCATCTCTGTCAGTCCGGAGGAGCGGGTGGTTTAAAAGCGCGCTGATGACGCCGCGGAGGAGGTTCAACTGACGGGACTTTCTCTCTTCTTTTACTTCTTCTTCTGCTGCTGTCGGTCGGTTTCCTGTTGGACGCAAGACAGAGAGAGAGAGAGAGAGAGAGAGAGAGAGAGAGAGAGAGAGAGAGAGAGAGAGAGAGAGAGAGAGAGAGAGAGAGAGAGAGAGAGACAAAGGGTTGCAGCCAGATAACCCTACTCATATATCCAGGACACTGCAGCTCTTTTTCAGACGCAACTTCCAAGTCAAAGCTTCCGGAGAGAAAGCAGCTGTCAGTCCGAGTCCCGCTGCGCCCTGCCCGGTCCTGCCTGCCTGCCTGGAGGATCCACCGGCGGTTCGTTTGGGACTCCAGGAATCCGCATTGAAAGACCACTGAACAGGGTGAGTAGCCTAATGATTTGATCAAGGTTTCTTCTTATGTCAGATTTCCTTTATATTACCCCATTTTTTTCCCCTCACATTTTAGAAGAAAGAAATATCCATTAGAGGAGATGAAAAATAACTGTCTGGGAGAAGGGTTAATTAGAAGGTTTGTTGATAGGTTGACTGAGTCAAACTTGACATTACATTTTGACTTACATTTCCTATTTTTAATGAGTAAAAAAACAAAAGTAATCCTGTATAGAAATGAATATCACGCAAAAAAAAGGGAACAATAAAGGGATATGAGATAAAAACTAAGTGGAATATGATGGAGATTCCATAGGCGATCAAATATATATAGTAAGTTTAATAAAGTTAGCATAAACAACACTGTGGAGCCCACAGAGACACTTCGGGGTAGGGAAATCAAACATGTATTCAATGATTCAATTTTCTATAGAAAAAAACTAGAAATATAGTTTTTTACTCAGGATCCATTGATGATTTTCCAGAATGACCAGGTGCCAGTATGAGACAGGACTTGTTGGCCAGTGTACAGAACACAAGCCACTGCTTGCCCTCACTGACTGATGAATAATTGTTAACTGGGTGGGATAAAAACTGGTATAGCCTGAAGCCAAAAGGCTTTATGAGTTGGTACAATACAAAGTGAGGGATGCAGGATTTCTCTAATGGCTCCAGTGGTTGGTTGTGCTCAGGATGAAGAATATCATCATGTGTACTGGGAGGGTGATCGGTCAGATCAGTCGATTAACTGATTAGAAATGGACACGAGAAGGGGTTTTATTATACGAATTTGAGTCATTTATCTGGCAATAAAAAGCCAAACCAGTTTCACAAATGTGTTGACCTGGTGGCCTTGATTGGGTTTTATTGCTTAGCATGGCTTTCTTGAACGCATTCTTTAAGTATTCAATGTATGTGTTGAGTAGTTTGTTTTTACAGTAGTTAGTTTGTCTTCTTAAAGGCACTTGAGGTGAAGAGTTCTAATGCGAAACACTGATTTGTATCTGAACCAAAGAATGTTCACCTCATGTTTGTTACTTCAACATTTAAGATATTCAATTAGGCTCTCTGTTTTTATCAGTATACTTCATCTCTTTTGACTTTGATTGGACACAACATGCAATTTGAAGACGTCACCTTGAGTTCTGGAAACCTGTAATGGCATTTATCACAATTTCTGACTTTTTATAGATGAAATGATCCATTGATTGATGTTAAAAAACTGAAAAGAATGATAGGGGCAGCTCTAGTAATCAGGTTGTGGGGTTCCTTACTGTACCTGTACAGAGCTATTGAGGTGTAAATGAATGCTGTTGGCCCAGACAGAAGATTACCACCAGCTATGAACAATGACAACATTAAGTTGCTCAATTCTGGGCGTTTGTGGCAGCGTGCGTGTGAGTGTTTGAGACAGACCAGACATGCTGACTGCCTGTCTTCTCTCCTCTCTGACATAACCATCTCTCTGACTCTGGGCCGGCCCGTGGCATAGGCAGTATAGGCAAGTGCTAGGTGTGCCAGCAGTCCTAATGAATAAAGAATAAGTAAATAACACCAAAAATGTCAACAAAAACCCCCTGAAAAAAGGAACAAAAACATAGAGCAAAACACGGAAATAAGCGCCCAAAATGTTGAAAAAAAGTGTCATAAATGTCGAAAAAAGCCAGCAAAGGTCGACTAAAAACACCAAAAAAGCAAATAATTTGAGAAACAGATTCCAGTAATTGTTTTGGAATTTTTGCTTAAAAAAGTCCTGAGAAAAAAGATAAATGATCAAAATTGCTGCTGATTATTCTGTTTCTTGACTAATTGATTCGGTGGCTGCAAACCAAACCACATTGCGGTGTACGTTCAGTTTGCTAATCTGCTTAAACAAATTCATTACTACACTCTCAGATTTATATTCTGTACTGGGCAATATTTCAGGAAATGCTGCAGGGCAACAAGACTGATATAAACAGACTGTCAGCCAATATTGAAGCTGATACTTTGTTTTTTTTTATTGGTTTCTTTTTTTCTGTTGTTGGATCAGATAAGAAGATAGATCCTGCTGTGTGTGTGTGTGTGCGCGTGTGTGTGTGTGTCTGTGTGTGTTGGCCTGTTTTCCCACTGTTTCTTGTTGCCCTTGCTTGTTGCTCAATGTGAAAAAGCCTCTATTAGTCACAGTGACTAACTCTGGATGTCTCCTCCGTTTTTTTTCTTCTTTTTTTCCAGGGAACAATGAAGATGCTCCTGCCTCTAGTAATCCTTCAGCTGCTCTTGGCTCCAGCGCTCATGGTAAACTCCCAGTGGATCCGCCGACAATGAATACGCACTCAAAATAACAAACTATGAAAGCCAAAACCTGAGACATCCGTGTGTTTTTGAAAATTGAAATCAGTGCAGTTTATACACTATTTTTGGTGTAAAGTACAGCTGTAATGATAAGTCGAATAATCGATAGTTGATCAGCAGAAAGTTGATTAACTATGATAATTGATTAATCGTTTAAGTCGTTTTTCAAGCAAAAATGACCAAATGTTGAGAGAGTCTGCTGCTTTTCCTTTTTGTCATCATTACGGTAAATTGACTATCTTTAGGTTTTGGACTCTTGGGTGGATGAAAGAAGAAGAGAATGAGAAGAGAATCTCACGATTAATCGATTCTTCTTATTTAACCTTTATTTAACCAGGAATAAGACTCATTGAAAAATAAAGTCACCTTTTCAAGAGTCAATGCGCAGCACATCTAACAGTTTCAGACATACAATATCTAGAAAAAAAGAATATTCCATTGTAATAAAAAAAGTGTAATTCCTACTTTATATAAAACTAAATCCAACATTACACATTGTGTACCCAACCTAATGATAAATATAATAGCGAACGGTGTATAAGGAACATTTTGGCTCAAACATGAGTTTATTTCACTTTTATGCCTCAGGTTTATGTTTCATGTTGTACAAAATGTACACACTCAAAAACCTCAAGAGTTACTTTTTTATGACATAACTGCTCTCACTAAAGTATATTTTTCCTGGATCCTAATCCCTGTAATATGTGTGATGAGCCGATTGCTACCAAACGATTGCTTCCGTATTTATGACATGTAGACTGACATTTTATTTTGTTTGTAACATGCTGTGTGAACATAACATGCAGTATAATAGTATAATATGTAGTATAATAGTGCAGTTCAGATTTAAATTTTTCTGACCACTTGAATGATTTGAATGAATGATTTCTCTTCCATGTTGGCTTAAAAATTGAGTGCGTTCCTGACCGTGAAAACAATTTCTGAGGCAAAGAATTAACTTGTGAAAAGTGAATGAGATTTGGTTTGAAAACATTATAAAGAGAAAAAGAAAAAGCATTATAACATAGGTTCATGTTGCTGTTGTTTTTTTTAACCTTGTGATAAGTGTGTAAACTGTTGTGTTGTGTCCAGGTGCCCGGTGTGGATCACTGGGACACATGGGGTCCTTACGGAGAATGCAGCCGGAGCTGTGGCAGCGGAGTGACCATGAGAACCAGACGCTGTGTCACCCTCAGGTACGTCTCCTCCCTGTATCTAACTATCACGACTGCACCAGAGACGGTTTAGAACCCAGACGCCCCAACTCAATGTCATTTCCATGCGTGAAGCGCATGCCGCAGGTGCGTTTAGGGCGTGTCCAAATCCACTTTTGCTAGTTTAACGGCGGAAAAAAGGGTCCATGCGCCAGGCACATGGTTCTAAAGAGCTGTACTTAGTGTCCTCATTAATTAGTAGGTGTGTTTTGGGCGTAACATGCAATAAACCAATCAGAGATCATCTCCCATTCCCTTTAAAAGCCAGGCGCGTTTGTAGCTTTGGAGCATTGCTGTTATGATGCCGGATTTGCACCGAAATATTTTTATTTGTAATCTTTTGAATGTTTGTGTGCTGCTGTGTGTGTAACAAGCATAGTGTGCGCAAGCTGTGCATAAGCCTAGGAGCATTTTACTAATTTGCTGTTAAAATAACAAGGAAATGCTACGCTGTTGACTTTAGACCAGTTTTTTGTTGGTCAATGGCGCAATCACTTTCCGCTGCCTCAAGATAGCAATACGCCAAGAATGCACCTGAACACACCTGAACACACCTCCCTGTAAGACCAGCACGCCCATGGACGCAAAGATGGGCACAGGTGCATTTGCTATTTAAACGGGAAATTGACAACTGCGTCTGTCTTAAACTAGCAAAGACATTTGCGTCGGGCTTTGCGCTGCACCGGGTGCGAGATAGGGCCTTCTAGGGTTTCTCTACTGCCACGCCTCTTTAGGAGACTGTCCGTGTGTATTGAGTCCAACGGGAGAAGCGAACATGAACACAGATTATGACCGATCCTTTTGCCCCATAGTCATTCCGCACATTATATCCCATTCCTCAGAAGCCACACATTTTAAGAACATTCTGACTCTGAAATGGCATTTTTTTCTGACGGACATATCAGGAAAAAATTTACTTTGTTTGAGACCTGTTTCTGTCTCGGGACCGAACTCTTGCGAGATCTCGCAAGACAGAGAAGCTAACGTCAACTAACGTTTGTGAACGCCCTAACAAAACTAATGTTAGCAAAAGAACATATTAATAAATGATACAAATATAACTTTTGATTCATCGGCACTCAACGTTCACTACACTTTCAAACAAGGCCACGCCCATTTAGGAGACAGGAAGTGTGTACTGTTTCAACAAGCCTGTATAAACACATGCACTCGCACTCAGCCTCTCTTGGACAAACTCTGCTCATTGTGAGACCCTGAATACACACAGGTTTGTCTTCTCCCCCTGTGTGAATAAAGCTAATTGTGAGGTTCATGGGCACAGCTTGTATCTCGATTGTAAAAGAATGCCTTGAAGTCACGAGGACGTGGGCTTGTCTTACATCCAAAACAGACTGCAGGGAGCGGCCCTTTAACATTAAAAGGACTTCTCTTTCCTGGGTGTTGGCTGCTGGAGAGGATCGGATGGAAAGTGAACATTTCTATCTGCCCGGTTTTGTCTGACAAGTGGTTTAAAAAAAAAAAAAAAAGTTCATCAGTTCGCTTTGCTGCATGTGTTTTTCATTTCTTTAAAGATGGTTTTGTCCATTTATAGGTTGTTTAGTAGCATATGACTGAACGGGACACAGTGAGGAGTGTTGTTGCCAGCTTCCATTGTAAATGTTGTGTTCCTAGCTCCTGTGGCTGGAATCCAGCTGGCGTGTTGCCTCATGTAACCCACAAAGTGATCCCGATTCATGAGGTGGGAAGTGGTGTGTTCAAGACCCTGTCAAAGTATGAAGTATTAGGAGAAAAATCGACTGAACCCTTAGAGATCGGAGGTTGTTTATTACATGAGCCTATATAAAAGGATCTAAAATAAAAATCCATAACAGCTATAGCATTCATTCTGTTTGCAGCAGAAAGCTAAGGCTTCTGTCTTTCGCGTCATTACTTCGTACACTATTGATGACGGCATCACGCCACGTGACGTCCGCTGACACAATTCTATTGCAGATCAAACTATCAAAACGCCATTACACTCACACACCAGAAAATGTTGAGAAATATTTTTTTCATATTTCTACATTTAGAAATCTTTTGGATGAATATGCTGTGTGTGTTTTATTTAGTAAAATTTGAACATGTCCGAATTATGATTTATGTGACAATTCCAATACTTTTATTAATTATTATGGTTTCTGACTTACATAACCTTTTAGCTTAAAGTAGGTTGTACTGGTTTTAGGGATGTGAAGCACTTAAAGATACGTGACATCACAATAAGCAAAAATACCAACGTAGGCACTGGCGGACCATTTCTGTTGCACTCGTTCTGCAGAAAAATGCCCAGTGTGACTGATGTATTATTATATATGACGTTCTTAGATTATTATGATGGATGCATAAGTAAGTAAGCAGCATTTTACTGTTCTAGCTGGGTAAGTTGTTGCATGTCATTCATCATGTTTGCTGTTACAGTCTCTCTGGCCGTAAAACACTCTGCAGAATGTAGGTGTGTCTCACTTATTGAGCAATAACTCTCAGGGAATTCATAAAAAGGACAAGTTTAATTTATTTTTGCCCACCAGGCAGAATATGTCCATTTAGGAGCTGTTTCTTTAACATGTCCAAACTGTTTTCTGATTCACTTTGGTGGATGTTTAGTTGCATTTATGGAAAGGAAAAAACTGTAGTTCTGTCCTGATAGATCTATGGGGATGTTTTGCATTGATCTGCCTGAGATGCTGCTTTTCAACATGTCCATCCATGCAGTCAGTCAGTGAGTCAGAGTCTGTTTCCCCTCTTTAGCTGAATGATGAATAACAGGGAAGAAGTCCTGCCCACTGCTACCTAGTTGGATGAACTCTGTCAGTAGTGGTAGAAGTATTCAGATCCTTCACTTAAGTAATAGTACTAATACCACACTGTAAAAACTACTCTGTTACAAGTACAAATTCTATATGTAAGTATCATCAGGAAAATTCACTTAAAGTAAAAAAAAGTAATCATACTCAATGCAGAAAAATCCTCACATTTTAGAAACTGGAAATGATCCAAACCGTTTTGTATTTAATCAGCTAATCATTTCAGATGGACTTGTAGGCCGTTATATTGTTGGGTAGTTTAATTTATAGTAAAGCATTATATTTTATAAACTACATGTGTTTTGGGTGCAAAAATCTTACTTTGTAAAGTAACTAAAACTGTCAGATGAATGTAGTGGAGTAAAAAGTACAATATTTCTCTCTGAGATGTAGCGGAGTAGAAGTAGAAAGTGGCGTGGAAAGAAAAGACTCAAGTAAAGTACAAGTTCTTCAACATTTGTACTTGAGAACATTACTTGAGTAAATGTACTTAGTTACATTCCACCACTGAACTCTGTCATATCTTGTCTGCCAGAATCACACCTTTAAATACTATGATTGGACTGCTGTTGACTCATTGAGTGCTTTTACAGGAACTCCCTTTTGCTCCACATTCATTTGAGCAGAAAATGACCTGTAGCTCATGAACTATAATCTATTTTAATTTCCTGTGGTCAATAATTGAGCTTTTCTGTCATGTATCATTTTAAATTGAAAGCAAATGTTTGTTTTTCCTCTCGCAGGTGAAAAGTTGATAGCTGCATGTTGTCACTGAGTGTTTGGACATGTTTAAGTTTCAGTTTTGGCGTGCTGACAGGAGCGTGTCTTGTTTTTTAGAGCTTAAGGGCAGGTACTTTTGGAGGTGCCTTAATCACGAGTTATCAGCATGGCAGGAAGGGAGGGTGGCGAAGCGGCCTGCTGGCTCATGGCTCAGCGACGTGTGGGCAGATGTTTGTGTGGGTTTTGGGCTCAACAGTGAAGTTGCTGAGAGCTCGTTTTTTTTTATATTACAGGCACAGACTAAAGAGGAATGGCACTTAATGTAAGAGCTGAAACTTGTTATTTAGACAGTCTGAGCTGTATTTGCATATGTGCGCTGCTGTCTCACCTAGTCATTAACTGTTTGTGTTTCACAATCATTACCCATAACGTTTTAATTAAAGTATAGTCAGAACAGATGAAAAAGCGGATTTTTACAGCATTGATAAGGGCTAATGAAAACACATATTTGTTGCTAAAAAGGTGCATTCAGCTCAATTTTATAGTTTACCCGTCATGAGTATGACTCAGCATGTGAAAATCGTTGCATAATCTTTCCAAAAAAATAACCCCTTCTTATGTCATCAAGGTTGTCTCAGTTAAGGCTTGAGACTTCATCAGAAAAAAACAAAAGTCTGAGTTACAAACTGGAGGTGTTGGGGTTTAGGAGGCAGAATGAAAGTGCTATCCTGTTGCATTATGGGAAATGTAGGATCAAGTGTTTTGTTTTTAGATTTATCTACTAAAAGTCTCTGCTTCACTTTTGACCATCCTCTTATTAATATGTCTCTAACAGTTTCCCCAACTGTATCCGAAGAACCACTGGAATAGTCCTTTAAAACGGAGTATATTAAAGGTCCCATGACATGCTGCTTTTTGGATGCTTTTATATAGGCCTTAGTAGTCTCCTAATACTGTATCTGAAGTCTCTTTTATATAGACCTTAGTGGTCCCCAAATACTGTATCTGAAGTCTCTTTTATATAGACCTTAGTAGTCTCCTAATACTGTATCTGAAGTCTCTTTTATATAGACCTTAGTGGTCCCCTAATACTGTATCTGAAGTCTCTTTTATATAGACCTTAGTGGTCCCCTAATACTGTATCTGAAGTCTCTTTTATATAGACCTTTAGTGGTCCCCCTAATACTGTATCTGAAGTCTCTTTTATATAGACCTTAGTGGTCCCCCTAATACTGTATCTGAAGTATCTTTTATATAGACCTTAGTGGTCCCCTAATACTGTATCTGAAGTCTCTTTTATATAGACCTTAGTGGTCCCCTAATACTGTATCTGAAGTCTCTTTTATATAGACCTTAGTGGTCCCCTAATACTGTATCTGAAGTATCTTTTATATAGACCTTAGTGGTCCCCTAATACTGTATCTGAAGTATCTTTTATATAGACCTTAGTGGTCCCCTAATACTGTATCTGAAGTGTCTTTCCCAAAATTCAGCCTTGGTGCAGAATTACAGCCACTAGAGCCAGTCCCACAATGATCTTTCTTTAGTATGATGACTATAGCCATGATGTCTCTCTCTCATGGGTGGGCCAAATTCTCTGGGCGGGCAAAGCAGAGAAAGGGGAGGTAACCTTGCTCCTTATGACCTCATAAGGAGAAGATTCCAGATCGGTCCATCTGAGCTTTCATTTTCTCAAAGGCAGAGCAGGATACCCAGGGCTCGGTTTACACCTATCACCATTTCTAGCCACTGGGGGGCCATAGGCAGGCTGGGTGAACTAATATTAATGTTAAAAAAAACCTCATAAAGTGACATTTTCATGCCATGGGACTTTTAATATTATTATCCTATAAGGCTTTTGTTACTCGGCTCCTGCAGCTTCACAAAGATAAAGCAGATAAGACATCACAGATTCTTTTTCTTCCCGGTTCAGCGAGGGGAAACTACTTCATCCCTGATCATTTGGAAAATTCGTACTCAACATCAGTTCACGCATCAGGGTTAATCTATGAAAAGCATCATCCAATAGTGTCACATATCGTTGCTTCTTTTTCTACATACAGGACTGATGGAGGACACAACTGTGTTGGACCAGACAAGTCTTACCGCACCTGCAACATCCAGGTGAACAAACACATCTGAAACAAATTCAGTTTCATGTATCATATGTAAATATTGAGTGTTTTACTTAATCAACTAAACCATATATATACAGTACAGGCCAAAAGTTTGGACACACCTTCTCATTCAATGTGTTTCTTTATTTTCATGACTATTTACATTGTAGATTCTCACTGAAGGCATCAAAACTATGAATGAACACATATGGAATTATGTACTTAACAAAAAAGTGTGAAATAACTGAAAACTTATATTTTAGATTCTTCAAAGTAGCCACCCTTTGCTTTTTTTGATAACTCTGCAAACCCTTGGTGTTCTCTCAATGAGCTTCATGAGGTAGTCACCTGAAATGGTTTTCACTTCACAGGTGTGCCTTGTCAGGGTTAATTAGTGGATTTTTTCCCCTTATTAATAAAAAAGCAAAGGATGGCTACTTTGAGGAATCTAAAATATAAGACAGGTTTTCAGTTATTTCACACTTTTTTGTTAAGTACATAATTCCATATGTGTTCATTCATAGTTTTGATGCCTTCAGTGAGAATCTACAATGTAAATAGTCATGAAAATAAAAAGGAAACACATTGAATGAGAAGGTGTGTCCAAACTTTTGGCCTGTACTATATATATATATATTCTTTGACTAAATATTTGTGCTTAATTGTCCTCTGACACATGTCTGCTGCCTCCCATTGCTCCACTCAGGACTGTCCCGAGGGATCCAAGGATTTCCGTGAAGAGCAGTGTGCCCAGTTTGATGGCACTGACTTCCAGGGGAAACTCTACAAGTGGCTCCCATATTATGGAGGTGAGAAGCAACATAACAGTAGTAGCTTTTGGATTTGCAAGAGCATATATTGGGCTTCAAAAGCCTGCTATAAACATACATAATACAAAGGTCCACGACTGTGTAACATTGATGAATTGAGGTCAGAATGGGACGTTATTACCTTTATTCTAAAATAAGCCTTGTGTCCCTGACAGCTGAGAACCCCTGTGAGCTGAACTGCATGCCAAGAGGAGAGAACTTTTTCTATCGCCACCGCAGCTCTGTGGTCGACGGTACTCCCTGTCACCCTGGAAGGAGGGATGTTTGTGTGAAGGGAGTCTGCAAGGTAGGCCACACAGAAACACACACGCACATGAGATTTAATGAAAGGGAGTACATCTCCAGGTGGCTCACGCGTATGGTTGGGTACCGAAACCCGGTTCCGCTTAATGTGTCGACTGAAATATTTTCCCTCTGTTGCTCCGAAACGGACGTAAAAATATCCCACTTTCTCTGTACTCTACCGTTAGCTAGCTACTGTAAATGTATGCTACTTTTAAAATGCCATATTTACCCTCTGGGCTCACCAAAACGGACGGAAAAGCATATTAACCATTCACTGCACGTGATCGCTAGTAAACATATTACATCTTTGATGTTTTTCAAGAATCGGTTTAGGAACTGGAATCGTTTTAAAAGTACCGGTTCGGCATCGCAATCATAAAAATCCAAACGACAGATCTTCAACAGGGGGTACGTGACCCCTAGGGGGTCCTCGGAGTCGCTGCAGGGGGGGCCTCCAAATTATTGTTTGCTGGTTTAAAAAAAGATTAAAATATGTCTGAAAATATTCAGTATCATCAACATGAATCCAACATGTTATTAGTAAAGATACGAACATATTTCAGGAAAGGTAAGCTAAGGTAGCCATGTAAAGATACAATTCAGTTTAAGGATTCACTGTGCAACATTTTAATCTTCAAACATGATAAATATATGATCCAGTGTATAAATATATGAACATATATGAAAGTTTGGACACGCTTTCCCATTCAAGTGAATGAGAAAGCGTGTCCAAACTTTTGACTGATACTGCATGCCAACAATTTTTATTTTAAAAGCTTAATATTGTAGGCACCATAAAAAAGGTGTGTATAAAGGCTTTAGGGTGTCGTTATTGTAGGCCCAGTTTAATATGAAACACAATTTTGAGGGGGTCCTTGGCCTAAAAAAACGTTAAAGACCCCTGGTTTACAGCATCACTCCATTAATCAGAGTAGGCACAGTGAGTGGAGCTGAGCCGCAGGGTGAAAGATTAGTTTCACTATGTGGTAATATCAAACTTTTGCTCTGCTCTCATTCTGTTCTCATGTAATTATCGCAGCAACCTTATTCTCACGAAACACCTCCTCTATTTACCCTCTGACATCTTGTCCTAATCACCTCCTCTGTGGGGACACTCACTGTTCTCCTGTCTTATCTCAACGTCTTTATCCTCTACTAGGTCTTTACTTTAGAAACCTTCACTTATTTAACCTCCACTTTCAGAGTTTCGTTGCGTGGTTGCGAGATTGCGACTTTCACAGAAACATTGTGTTCCCACAGGTCTACCCGTCTCTTAACGCCTTGTTAAACCAACTCTTATATTGGTTTGGTTTGGCCGCTGAAACCAGCAATTCTGTGACTGGAGGGTTTATGTAGTAAAGTTGACTTAGCACATTTTGTATGTGAAAATGTTATTTTTGTGTTGTTAATCCTTTACTCTGGTGAAAAAAAAGACATTGTAATCGGGTGAACTTATTTTTTAAGATTATTTTTTGGGCTTTTCCGCCTTTATTTGACAGGACAGCTAGGTAAAGAAAGGGGAGAGAGAGGGGGAAGACATGCAGGAAATCATCACAGGTCGGACTCTAACCCTGGACCTCTGCGTCGAGGCATAAACCTCTATGTTTATGTGCGCCTGCTCTACCCACTGATCCAACCCGGCCACTTTTTTTTTATTATTTTATTAATTTTTTGGGCTTTTCCGCCTATAATGGATAGGAAAGCTAGGTGAGAAAGGGGAGAGAGGGGGAAGACATGCAGGAAATCATCACAGGTCGGACTCTAACCCTGGACCTCTGCATCAAGGCATAAGCCTCTCAATATATGTGGGCCTGCTCTACCCACTGAGCCAACCCGGCCACAAACGGGTGAACTTTTGTATGTAATGGTGAATTATAGAAATACATTGCATTTCCCTACTGTGTATATTATCATTACAATACCTAAAAGGGTACTGCTGTTGTATTTTTAAAGACCAATATCAAATACCAATATGTTAGGCTAAACAATTGAACATTTTCACGCTATTACTGTAATTCAGTATATTCATGCAGACAGCACTTTTGGTAAGTATTTCTCAAACTTTTCAGGGAATCTATGTTTACTTCTTATCTATCTTCGAACATATATTGTTCGAAGTAAGAGAGGAAGTTTTTTCCAGACTCTTAAGAATTTTTGCCCAGAGCCCCTTGTTGAGTATCTACATTTTTCAACCTTGAGATGTGCCGTAACACTTTTATCCACTTAGAGTGTGATTGTGGTTTGACAGATTTCCAGTGGGTCAACACTAACCGCCGTGCCAATAATGACAGAAAGGTCAATGTGTCACACTGCACACACTGGGGAGAGCCAGCTCTGTTGTCGTTGACTGTAGAGGATTGAAAGACAAATTCAATCCTTAAGAGACGCAACGCACGTAACCGAAGTTTTGCAAACTGCAGCAGACAACATGAATGACACTGACAAAAAGGCCAATAACAGACCCATATCTCTACACAACTCTGTCACCAATCAACTTTTTTTGCACGTGAAATATTTCCATACTTTTTCCATCCTCAGCGTCTGGGCTGTGACAACGTGTTGGAGTCTGCGCAGCAGGAAGACCCCTGCCTGCAGTGTGGGGGGAACGGACAGTCCTGCTACCAAGTCAAGAACAGCTTCTCTGTACGCGGCCTTCCAACTGGTACGCTGCACATTTTTTTGCCTTGGGAACACACTTAGAGATGTTTTCTTCATTGTCACATCAGCGAATGAATTCCCTCTCGCTGTGGTACCAGGAAGCTCTGTGAGAAGCGTCACACATGTAGATGTCTTAAGTCTGAGTTTGCAGCATTTTGTAGTTTTTATGGGTGAAAGGAGTTCTGTTTCATTTTCATCTCAGGCTACAACCAGATGTTCATCATCCCTGTTGGAGCCACCACCATCAGCATCAGAGAAACAGTGGCCACACGCAACTACCTTGGTGAGTTAGTTTTTTTTAGAAAACAAACTATTAAAGGATCAGCAGGGCCACACGAAGCAGAATTCCACAGACTTCACCGCAGATTTTCTGCAAATTTTCCACCGATTCAGTAGATTTTCGGCAGACTTTAAACAAATTAAAAACATTCAGTATGTTAACACATCTCCAACCCAAGCAGCAAAACAGGCAGTCCACTAAATTCCACAGATTTTCATTCTGGATCAGTGCTGAAAAAATATATATAAAAAAAAATCCCCATAATAGTTTACTCCATATTCATTCCGTAGTATGTTTGATTGTATTCTGGACATACAATGACTGTAACCTCTGTGCACGGCCAGCTATCAAGAACCTGCGTGGTGAGTACTACCTCAATGGCCACTGGGTAATTGAGTTTTCCAGGGCGACACCCATTGCTGGAACTGTGCTGTACTACCAGCGAGGAGCGGAGGGGGACAACGTCCCAGAAACCATCATCGGCCGCGGCCCCACCACCGAGCCCCTTGTTGTTGAGGTAAGATTGAGCATACACTGAGACAGCGTTGGTCTTTCAAACTTTACTTCAAATATTTAACTCCAAATCTGTCCTTAAAGCATATATAATCAATATGTTTCATAATAACAAAGGATCAAATGACCTTGTAAAAAGAACTGTGCAGTTCCCCTCAGCTCTACAGAGCCTTAAACTCATTTTTTGGGTTCACTCTCCGTGTTTAAATAGCATACCTGTAGTTTCCGCCCACAGCAGGCAGCTGTTGTTGGCAAAAAAGAAGTTTTAAAAACCACCGTACGCTACCTGCACAGCACCAAGCAGAATGCAGACAAAGTCAGCACCTAGCTGTGAACATAGTGGAGCATTTAGCAGCTAAAGAGCCAGTTAGTCCTGTAAGGTTTACAAGTTAATGCATTTACTAAAAATAAATTACAATGTTTATACAATCGATTATTAAAATATTTGTTTTTACACAGATAATATTACATATACATATTAGGGTGGCTCATTCAGTAGGGAGTTGGATTGGGAACCGGAGGGTTGCCGGTTCAAGTCCCCGTACGGACCAAAGATGGTGGTGAACTGGTAGCTGGAGAGGTGCCAGTTCACCTCCTGGGCACTGCCAATGTGCTCGTGAGCAAGGCACTGAACCCCCAACTGCTCGGGGCGCCTTTCCATGGGCACCTCCCTCATTCTGACATCTCTCCATTAGTGCATGTATAGGTACTGAACATGTGTGTAGTAGTTCAGGCCTGTGTTTAATAACAACAGAGTGAAAAACATTGTAATTTCACCTTACGGGATTAATAAAGTATACATTATTATATGTGCATGTTTAATTCTATTACATCAGCAGTCTCCGGAATCTACCTCTGTGGTTTTCCTCACATTTACCACATTGAGTGAGAAACCGGGAAGTGTTGTGGAGCTGATGAAGTGTGGAGAACAGTAAAGTCCTGCTTAAGAAAGTTATCCGTCTCCATCCAGCTGTTTCTTCACATTAAAAGTGACCAACCACCACTTATTGAACACTCACGTTACATTTCCCTCAGGAGTCGGTGGAGAGCAGGCAACAGGCAAATAAAAATCCAAACGACACATCCTTTTTTGTGCACATAAAGGTGTTTTAGGTTATTTTATTGCAATATAGTTATTAGATCATAAGTTATCCTGTTGACAAGTAAGGAATTTGAGACGCATTTTAGAAACATTTGCAAAACATTAAAATTTAACCTCTAAGGACCATGAATATACACAGCACACTTCAGGGAAAACTGAGCGTAAAATAGCGGTCAAGAGTAATTTTTCATGGCATTAATGGAGTTAGAGGAAAGGTAGTCTCTCATTGCCAGACCTATCTCCACAGGGCTGCGGAGGAAATGTCAGGGAATCAGAAAATCCGTAAGGATTTGTCCTCCAAGGACCAGGAATCTGGCCTTTGGACCAGAGTCTTGGACGGACTCGCAAAAGAATATGAGTGAATGACCTCAATCTTTGCAAATGGAGTTTAATCTTTATGTCCAACCCTGTCCTCTCAGCTGATCAGCCAGGAGCCCAACCAAGGAGTGGAGTATGAATTTTATCTTCCCAATGGACGCTCCAGAGAGGGCTACTACTGGAGCTTTGGATCCTGGTCTTCCTGCAGCAGAGAGTGCGGATCAGGTCAGAGTCTCAGAAAAACACAGACAATAATTTAAATCACGCCTGAATGCAGACCAATACAGTATTTCTCATCCTGGTACTTGGAAAATGATACAAGTCAGTTGTCCTTCTCCTCCTTCCATTAGGCTACCAGTCTCGTTTGGTCTTCTGCACCATTGATAACGAGGCCTACCCCGACTATCTCTGTGCATCTCTGCCCAGGCCACAGACCAACCGGACATGCAACCCCCATGCTTGCCCACAGATCCGCAGGTAAATTTCACTGGTAAAAATGTGACATTTCAGTAGACTTTGCCAGAATTTTATAAGATCAACAACATCCAGAGGTCATTTTTGTTCCATTGTAAGTGTTACTTTTTTGTTTGTGCTCATAAAAGTGCAAAAACTAAGCTTTGATCATGACTGTCTGAAAGGATGGCGTACCTGTATCCACCACAGTTGTGGAGATCCTCTGAAAGACCCAGGGCCTATTTGTTCAGGTAACCCGGGGTCTGTGGTCGTAGTCTTAGAGTTTTCGTTTTAGTTGACTGCAAACACAGGGGGAGATCTAAATCATTTTCTGTGATTTCCTGAGCATGCACAGTCGACTTTAGTAACTTATTAGCCATCCTATCGTTCACGTTGACACCTGGAAACAAAAAAATCTTTATGTCAATTTTATTTGTATAGCATCTTTCATTACACGTAAACCTAAAGTGCTTTACAATAAAAGCAGCATACACATAATAGTGTTAATAGAAATAGGAATACACAACAAGACAATGAAGAAAAGCAAACAAGACATACAAGTGTGATTATACAAATTCACACACACACTAGGGCTGGGCGATGTGGAGAAAATCAAATATCACGATACTTTTGACCAATTACCTCGATATTGATATAGCAACAATATCGTAGGGTTGACTATCGGTGCTTTCACAAAATATTTACACAATGAGATTTTTGATAAATAATCATCAGTAATGTGGATATAATGACTAAGTGGGTAAAGGCAAATAATAGAACAGTTACAACAGTCTGGTAAGTTCAGAAAATGACATCACTTTACTGTAATGCAGCCTTTAAAACCAGCAAAAAGACAACACTTATGTCATATTACGATATCCAAAATCTAAGACGATATCTAGTGTCATATCACGATATATCGATTTAATATCGATATATTGCCCAGCTCTAACACACACACACACACACACACACACACACACACACACTCTCTCTCTCTCTCTCTCTCTCTCTCTCTATCTCTATCTATCTCTCTCTCTCTTGTTTCTGTTGCGGTCTCACACACATTGTTTCCTGTTTATGTGACTCCAGCGAACACATACGTGTTTTTAAGGAAACCCATGGAGAAAATAGAAAGTGTTTATAGTTATGTTTCTGTTGTTGAAGTCGTTTTAATCCCGCTGGGGTCTTAACTGATAAAGTCGATCTATTCATAGTCTGATGAGTGGTGGAGTGTAAGCACATTTGTTCCAATACTGTGCTTAAATATAATTTTCTGATACTTTCGACTTCTCCACAATTCAGAGGCAACTATTGTACTTTCTACTGCACTACATTTATTTGATGACTTAAGTTGCTTTGCAGATTCAGATTAATAATACAAAATATTACCAGAAAATAAATTATGATTATGTATTATTGTAGATTGTGCTCAAACCTCACATGTACGTATAAGTAAAGACACACACACACAGACACACACAGACACTGTAATTAAACAAATGCCTGAGAAAACAAAAAGGTTTTGAGTTTGCTTTTGAATGTGGACACAGTTGTGACGGACCTTAAGCGAAGTGCCAAAAATGAATTCAAAAGTAAGTCATACATTTGGATTAAAATGTCCGTCTGATAACTCTCCCCCTTAAGATGTGTTTGACTCTGTAGCATCTGTGTTTAGTGCTAAGCCTGTTCCTCCATGCGGGGTGAGAACGAAGGCAACAGTCCAGCTCAGAGATCTCCTTTCAAACTTTTAATGATCCTCATTTGTCTTGGACACACTTAACGGCGCTCTCCATGGAGACCGAGCGGTGATTTAACTCCAGATTTCCATTAAAGCCCCCCCCACCCTCTTTCTTTAACCTCCCAACCTGTGGCCCCTGTACCCAATCCCTGAGCTGGGCTGCTGCCTGATTGCTTTAGCAAACTGTAAAACTCTCTGTCCCTGTGCATTAGTGCAGCTGCTGTGTTGTGAGGTGTGCGTTAAAAGGTTATAGGTCGTCATGCAGGGGGGGTGTTGGGGATTGTGTACATCTGAATGGCAGTGGGTGTGGTAGTAAATAGCCGGGGCTTCAGTCAGTGACTCTGTGGTATTTCCTGCTTCTTTTCTTTGATGCTGCTGCTGCTGCTCAGAAACCTGAGATGTTTATGAAGATCGCGGTGACGCTAACTGCTCCCTCATTATCCCTCAATTGAAAGAGATAGACCAGAAACAGTTAAAAAATCCTTGACTTTTACACATCTTCTAAAATTCACATTTCTTAAGGGTATTTGCATACAGTATAACTAACCCCCATGTGTTACATATCAAAATGTTCAACAAACTCCACTTTCTGTATAGTGACGCCCAAATTTGTGGAATGTGTAAAGAGATAATTTGGCCCCAAAGCTGCGAAGTTGATGTTCGCTTTTTCGGAATTCCTCAAACCCGTGAAACTTTACTTATGTCAATGAATTGTTTTGGTGCTTGAAATGCGTTAACCAAAGTCTTTGCTTCACAAAAGTAGTGCAGTATATTAATAAATGAGTAAATAAATGTATAATCAACATATAATATTGTGATATCGCTTTTTGAGTAGAAGCATCCTCAAAGGGTTAATGTTAACGTCTCTGACTTGTATATTTGTGTTAAAGCTGGGGCAGAGATTAAAATGTGAGCTTGCTGGTCATAGTTTTTTTTTGTTTTTAGACATGCTTTTCAGTCTTTGTAATTAATGCTTCCCAATAATCAGTGTCTGTTCACACTAACCAGGAGGTGAAGAATACGTTCTGTGCTTCAGCTGAGGGAGACTGGTGGCTGGCTTTTCCAAAAGGATGTGTTGTTTTTAACATAATTATGTCTGTTAGATTAGGAGGCTGTTTAGTAGCTCGGTTAAAACAATGCATCCTTTTATACGCTTGCATTTCATTAGAATGGTTTCATTCCAAACCACTGATATGAATCTGAACTAAAAACTGGTTATTGAAGGCAAATATTCAATTACTGCTGGGACTATAAGTCGATTTGTTGATGGACGGAAAAACACATCAACACAAATGTGTCGTTTAAAGTCGTTTATTAAGAAAGAAATGCCAAAAATTATCCGGTTCCAGCTTTTTACGTTTTAGGAGTTGCTGCTTCTCTCTGTTTACCAGGGCTGGGCGATGTGGAAAAACTCAAATATCACGATACTTTTCACCAAATACCTCGATATCGATACCGCAACGATATCGTAGGGTTGACTATCGGTGCTTTCACAAAATATTTACACAATGAGATTTTTGATAAATAATCATCAGTAATGTGGATATAATGACTAAGTGGGTAAAGGCAAATAATAGAACAGTTACAACAGTCTGGTGGTAAGTACAGAAAAGTACATCACTTTACTGTAATGCAGCCTTTAAAACCAGGAAAAGACAACCCTTATGCCATATCATGATATTACGATATCCAAAATCTAAGACGATATCTAGTCTCATATCACGATATCGATATAATATCGATATATTGCCCAGCTCTACTGTTTACTATGATTGAAAATGAAATGTCTTTAGGTTTTGCTCTGTTGGTCAGACAAAATAAGCAAGAAATCTGTCAATTTGTCAAATTTTGATGGACATTTTCCCCTACTATTTGATATTACATAGGTGATTAATAAAACAAATAGAAAGTTATTATTTGCGTATATTCACTACAGACTTTTACTTTAAATAGTAAGTTCACACCAGGCTAAAATAAAACTTCTCTGATAAAAAAAACCTGAGCATCACTGCTGTGTGTGGCTGGCTGTATTCTCTGTTGTACCGGTAATCACACCAAACAGACATGTCATAGCATCCTGGTGTACACTTCTACATCACTGCAGCAAGGTGACACCTTAAACCACTTGATGTCAGTCAAAACCAGCTTTTCAAGGGCTGTTTCAAGTTACTCCTTCCCTTCACCTAATTGGCTTTGTCGCTTTTCAGGCCGACATTGGAAATAAGAACTTGGTCTTCATGAATTGCTTGTAAAAATAAAGGTGAAAAAATTAAAAAAGCTCTTTAATGCTGCACTTTGCAAAGAATTAAATAAAAATTTAGAAGTTCACATGTCACAGACTAGAAATACAAAGTGGGCCTGAGATGCTTAGATTTTCCCAGATTTTAAAATGGTCATCACTCCCCACATTGTATTGATGCTGTCCAGAAATATTTGCCTCTCTGAGAAAGTGGCAAATTAAATATTGTCTCTTGTCCCTTTGTCCTTTTGACAAGACAATTAAAAATAAACTGTCTTCATTTCCTCTGCACTGCATTCCTACATCTCCTGACGTTTCCTGTCTCTCCTCTCCTCACGCTGGGTTTCCCCAGCTGGAAAACCGGCGAGTGGAACACCTGCTCGGTTACCTGTGGTGGAGGCTCTCAGGTGCGCAGCGTGCAGTGCGTCTCCCATGATGCCGCTGGGCCCCGCGTGGTGGAGGATGCCATTTGTGCCGCCAGCGCTGAGGCACCGCCCTCTCTGCAGACCTGCAACATGCAAAAGTGCGCAGAGTATCAAGTGACTAGATGGAGCGCGGTGAGTGAACCGGTGAAACTGATACTAATGAAAGCAAACAAACAATTTGGGCCAAAAACAAGATTTTTTTTTTTAGATGAATTGCCTGTATTTCTACTTAATACAACAATACTACATTCATTAACATATTTAGCTTAGCATGACTAGCTTGACCGTATCCAACTGAAGTGAACAATATCCCACCGGCTGCAAAATAAACAAGTGAAAAACAAATTATACAAAAAAAAGGAACCTGCTAATAAAATGGGTCATATGAGACAAGCAATGAGATGTGTGACTCTGCTACTAGCTTTTTTTTTGCCTTAAAAAAAGGATTGTAAAGATCTTATTAAACAGGTCAAAAAGCTTCTTCAAGCATACATACCCTTCACTTTAGCGCAAAAGAACTTGAAAATATCTTAAACAGTGGTAAGAGTGTTTTTTTTTAAAAGTTTGTCCCACATTTATTTATGAAGAAGAACAGATGCGTAAATCTGTGACTGAGTAATCATCAATAAAGTCTTACATGTAATGCCAAGATTACATGAGAAGCCCTAAACTGAAGCTAGAAAAGTCCGATACTGTAAGCCTAAAACACACACTAGATGCAACATATTTTAATAATGAGTTAAAAGCATCCACAGCTATTCATTATAGCATCTTTTTGGGCCCTCCTCACATGAGGGCCTTGGTACTCACTCCCCTTTTTCCCCCGAGTCCGACGCCCCTGACTTTAAGGCCTCACCATTAAAGAGTGATGGGTGTTATAATATATATAGAATGTGTGCTATGTGTTCACAGTGCTCCGTGACCTGTGGTTCAGGTGAACAGACCCGGGAAGTCACCTGTGTTGGTTCAGCAGGAATGAGGCTGGAGGAAACGTCCTGCAGCGCTCTGCTCCGCCCGACTGCCGTCCGACCCTGCGAAATGGCCGCCTGCCTGAGACAGATCAGCTGGCACGTCGGAGACTGGGGACTGGTGAGCGGGGATAGGGAACAGCAAGCAAAAACAATACAGGGACACTCATGTGCAGTTACTAGAGTTGTTTTCCGATACCGATACCAGTCTCCGATACTCAGGGGCGCCGTATGGGGGGAAAAGTTAGGACAATTCCAAGGGCCCATGACTGACAGGGGCCCCAAAAAATAGGTAAAAACTAATATAAAATTATTAAACCATCATCCTTCAGTATATATATATTTCAAATGTAATAGTAAAATTGAAGATCTCTTTGTTTTTACTTGTTTTTGGCAGTAAAAGTTAAATATCCCCAGTGACCAAAAAGTAAACATCCATATTGACCGACCACCCCCCTGTATCTGCATGAAATGGTTTGGTCCTGCCTTAGCGCACTCAGCGACGATGTTTAGTTGCAGTCAGTAGATGCGCCAGAACTACAGTGACCACATAGTTGCCAAGTAACGTTAAATCAAAATCTGGTTTTCAAAAAAGGAAAGAGAGAAAATAGAGAGAGAGGAAAGACGAAGGAAGAAAGGTGGGTAGTAGTCTGTGAGTGGTAGTAACCTGTTGGCCTAATGTCCATAGTGAAATAAGCTACAGACTAGTGCTAGCCTACATTTAATCACCATTTAATCAGTGCAGGGAAACGTTTAGCAAGATATTCATATTAAATCATTGTCCCTGCCCCTTTTAGCAGACTTAACAACAGATGAGTCAGCAGCACCCCAGTCTCCCCCTAACAGCCCCTCCCTGTCCCAGTGAAGAAGGTGAGCAACATTGTGTTCAATGACATGCCAGTTAGCATCATTGCAGGGAGTCTGTGGGGATTTCTCTGTCTCTCTTGCTCTTTTTACCATTACAAAAAAAGAAAATGAAATATTTGTTAATGACAACAATTCAAACACAATAACAATTATTTTACCACATGATCATTATGAAATAAAATAAAAAAATAAAATAAAAAACCTACTGCCTGTACTGGATGCTGGACAGTTGGAAACAGTGAGTAGCTTACCTGAGCCTGCATGTAAGATACAGTCTCCGAAACAACAGTCTCCGTTGGTAGGATTAACAGATAAAATGCCTTCTCCTAAAGCTAAAACCCCGTTCGCAGCGGTGGAAGCCCGGTGCTCGGTGTAAGACTCAATTTCTCCATTTCTTTGCACAAAACTCCAGAAAGTGCCATTTAACGGTTTATTTTTCAATTTTTTTCACCGGACCCCCCTAGGGAGAGCCCCTCCACATAACTAATTCCAATTTAACCCCTGCTTGCATGCATGTACAAATCACCATCCGTAAATATTGTGCTTTTACTAGTATTGAACTACAAGCAGCAAGACAGTTGCAAGCCTTTAATTAGAGTTCTGTAAAGCTTTTGATGGGACAGTTAGGTCCTAGAGATGTGGTGACAAAAGCTGCGCAGAGGGGGCCCAATTGGATTTTTTGTCATGGGGCCCAAAATTCCTGGCGGCGCCCCTGCCGATACTGCCTTAAAATGCTGGTATCGGTATCAGCCAGTATGCCAGTCTATGCACCGATCTGATACCACATAATTGTGCCCTGAAAAAAATCTACCT
Organism: Perca schrenkii; assembly: GCA_025617405.1. NCBI lineage: Eukaryota > Metazoa > Chordata > Actinopteri > Perciformes > Percidae > Perca > Perca schrenkii. Next base: position 7,311,844 of record CM046806.1, read on the forward strand.
CAAAGCAGTTCATTTATGTTCATTATCTGTTATGACTGACTGTCTAATTAGATAATGAAAGAAAGTTCTATGGCATTCAGTCTCTGTAATCTCTGTATGTATTTGTTCATGTCTTACAACGGCTTTAATCTAAACCAGACCATACAACAATGATAGCAATCATATCACATCCATGCAGGGTCAGTAGTATACAGCTGTTAAAGCATGATAATATATGTATATATATCTATATATTATTATTTTTTCAACGCACTAGTATCCGATTGGTACTCTGTTTCGGCCGATATGCAAGTTCAGGTATTGGAATCGGAACATCTCTAGCAGTTATTGTGGCTGAATGTGAGGTCATCATTTCTGTCTCCCAGTTGGACAGTTTTCCCTGGTTCTAATCTCTCTCGGTTTCCCTTCAGTGCTCTAAGAGCTGTGGCTCCGGCTCCAGAGAGCGGCAGGTGATCTGCTCAGACCGAGAGAGGAACCTGTACCCTGTGAGCCAATGTAACGCCCACCCCAAACCCTCCACCATGGAGCGCTGCAACACCCAGTCCTGCTACAGCCCACAGGGTGAGTGCATGCCACACCGGCTCTTAAACTAGGGGTCTTGCTCCTGCAACATGCATTGACTTTTTTTTTATTTATTTTTATACTGTATTGCAAGATTGCACACACTGCTTATCAAATATAAGTAAGAAAAAATGGTGTATAAATTAAAAGAAAAGTTAAGTAAAAGTAAAGTAAGATAAGGTTAAAAAGATTATGCTCCTATAATATACAATGGATGGTACAAATGCTATTGTAATACAGTTTAAAAAAATGTAATGAGACAAAATGTTAATTTTACTGCTTTTACGCAATGCGCTTCCTGCAGGTCTATCTAGAAAAATCCTAAAGTACACACAGGAATTCAGGCTTTATGTTTGTAAATGATTTCTGGAGTAAAGAATAAATGACTGAATCAACAAGAACCAGAAAATCCCAACACGTTATCAGAATTTCTCACTGTCAGCCCTCACCAACTTTATTAATAATAAAAAAGTGCTCATAATTTAAACTGAAGAGCATTTCATTTTCACCAGAATACAAAAAGCCTTAAATGTCGATGTTAGTCATTTTGTTAGCATTGTCTTGTGTTTTGGATTTACATTTCAAATATTCAGGGAAGATTGACACAGAAGTGGAATACATGCTGCAAATGCCACTTTTAACTGCACAGTAGTTCTTTGTTGGATTTGACACATATCCAAGAACAACTTCAAGGATAAGTGTTTATTTAGCCTTTAAATTGTCCAGATAAGCTTTTGCATCAAAGGTGTAGGACAAAATGTATCACGATAAATGTATTATTATTGGGATGTCAATATTATGTTATAAAATAACCCAATTGGAATTGCTGGTTTTGGCCCATGTCATGAAATAAATAGCTGTTATTTAGAAAAAAATAATAATCTATTTAAAAAGACAATTAGACAGATAAGGGATTTTATTTCAAATTTTTTTTTATCTGTAGTGTGTCAGGAAAACAGGATGTCACATTCTTTAATGACATTCTATAGAGCTTGAGGACCTGAGACAAGCCCTTCTGGAGGTCCAAAAACAAAAGGAAGAGCTGGCCGCAGTGAATGCTGGCCTGGTGGAGGAGAAGGGGAACATCTTGAAGGCTCTACAGTCAGAAAGAAGAATAAGGAACAACTTAGAGAAGGACAGGAAACTCAAGGAGTCAGAGAAAGATGAAGAGATCCGCCTTCTTAAGGAAAGTTTGACCAAAGAAAAAAATCTCACAGAGGCAGTCAAAAGTCACTGGAGTTCAGAGTTCGAACAGTTCAATGCATCCATTAAAGAGGAGAACAAGAGGATGAGACAGGCCTGGCAGGACGAGATCAATCTTATCAAATTGAAAAACAAGGATTTGATGATGCAAAACAAGCATTTGAAGATGACCAACACGGATTTGATGTCGAAAAAGGAGGTGATCTCCGAGAGAGCGCAGCAGCTGCAGAAAAAGAGCAGAGAGATGGATGATGGGTGGCACTTCAAGGTGGCTCAAAAGGAAGAAGAAATGGAGATCCTCAGAGGGCACAACACTGACCTCAGCCTCCAGGAACAAGAGAAGAGCAGAGAGATGGATGATGGGTGGCACATCAAGGAGGCTCAAAGAGAAGAAGAACTGGAGATCCTCAGAGGGCACAACACCAACCTCCAGGTTCTTCAAGTCATCATCGAGGAGCTCGCCCAGAAAAGTGACAAGGAGAAGGCCAAGCTGAGAAGACAGGAAAAGAAGGCAGAGAAGGAGGAACTAAAAAGACAGAAGAAAGAAAAGGAGGAGATGGAGAAAAGTGACAAGAAAGAGAGGAAGGAGGAATCAAAGAGAGAAGAAAGTGAAAAAGGAAAATGAGAAGAGAGAGAAGGAGGAATTTAAAAGACTTAAAAAAGAAAAGGAGGCGGAAAAAAAGCACGAGAGGAGAGAGAAGTAACATCCTTTCTTTCCTCCTCCCCCTTCTCGTCTCCTGTCCTATTCCCCCAGCCCCTTCCCCACCTACTACCCTCTACCACCAGACTTGTGTGAAGTCTTGTGTGAACTGGGCTTTCTCTTCTCCATCTATCTCCCGTCCGTCCTCTCTCCCTCCTCTTCTGAGGCCACATGGCAGCTCAGTGATTGGGACTGCAGCCTCACAAAAAGGAGAAGCAAGCGTGGCCATACTCTGGCTGATCCAGTTTATAACCACTATCCAAAGACTAGCAGGTTCCACTAAAGAAGAATATTGTTACTCTGGGTGATCCAGTTTATTACCACTCTCCAAAGACTTGCAGGTTCCACTAAAGAAGTGTAGGGTTACTCTGGGTGATCTGGTTTTCCTGACACAAAAGAAAAATGATTGAAATAAAACAAACAACAAAATTGAAAAAAATTAAAAATAGGATGTTTTTAAACTAACACCATCATCTTGAAAACTTGATAGCAAAGGTTTTATATATTGACCTTTTCTTATTTTCTGTAAACTGAAGCCGGTCTCTCATTTCCAATTTAACACTATATGAAGTGGTTCTGGAGTCTGAAGGCTTTACTGCAGCTGCTACCTTTCATACAGCAGGGACATTCTGCCCTCCGTTAAATAAACTTTAGACTTTGGAATAGTTCAGCTTGTCGATGAGAAGATATGTATTTTAGGAATTATGTATTTGACTGAAATCTTTTGTCAAGATAAATCTTTTTCAATTTTAACTTTTGATTCCCATGATTGAAAAGGTCAAACATTTCAATGAATAAAACACCAACACTAAAAAGCACTCAGGGCTGCAAAATACTACTTCTGTAATAGGAGAAACTGGTAAAATATATATCAGGGGTGTCCTGGTAGCTAAACAGCTGCTTTAAAGATGGTTTTAACATGTCAAAGTACCATACATTGGATCAAAAATAAAATGGCTTAATTTATTTAAAAAGAAATGCTCCATGCTACATTAAAAAAGCACACAAATATCAGATAAGTCATACATTTTGCTAAATTGGAATTACAAGGATATATTATGAAGAATGTCAAAGTAAACATTCTTAATATTTGTAAGGAGTCCACCAATCTTTTTTTGTACAACATACAAACAGTTGAAACTTGGGTGGAAGTCCTGTGTTTGACCCATTCATCCATCACCTGTAGCAAAACTAATATGTTGCAGGTCAACTTCATATACCTTCAAGTAGGGAAAAGACAATAGAGGAAAGATTCACACTATATGAATATATATTCACATTATATATACTCACTCCAGGTCTAACATTGGATATTCTTACCAAATCTGAAGTAAAATGTTCTAGCTCTCTTAAAAACACACACACACACACACACACACACACACACACACACACACACACACACACACACACAGTATAATTCAACCACTCCTACAACATCTACCTACATTGTATACTGAGCTATGGATCACTTAAAACTCTATATAAATGTGTAAAGATTCCAAAAAGTTGAAATAAAAAATTATTGAATTTTTAAATGGCCTAGGGCGTAATCTACTTTCGATTTCACTTGTTTGACTTCAGGCGTCACTACGTTTTCTTAGTTTATTTATGTGAAGAGATCTTTTTCTGTTGATTTAGTTTTTTTTAAATATGGAATTAGAAATGACAGACACATCTGTTGTTTTGCGCAGTTTTTTCAGGCCTTTGTCTGCAGCACCTTTCTCTTGAAAAAATGGCATTGCGGACCTAAAATTGTGAATCGAGAGTTGGGTGTATCGTTTCATCCCTATTGTTGTGTTTTCATGTACGTCTTTGTGCAGTGGTTCCCAGCATCCAGGACACACGAGGACACGACACCACGCACACTGTTTTCCAGCCCTATGTGCCAGACCACGCAACAGGTTGGGCTGCTCTATCTCTAATTATATCTTTTTCCCTTTAACTCATCAGCACTATCCCTCTAATGCCTGAATAATGAATGAATACTCACTCTTAAGCATTTCAGACCCAAATCTATCTGTATACAAGATATTAGCATTTCATAACTGCAACTTTTATGGTTCGTACCAAACTAAACAAACTGTAGGTGTTATTGCACACTGATAATGGCTTCCCCTCATTTCCACTGCACTGATATAACTCCTGTCACTTTGTGCCCATCGCCCCCCCCTCCCCACCCAGCCCCTGTCCCAGCACTAATTATCCAGGCCTGATTGACATGTTTTCAGGGTTCCATTGGCATTGTTGGCCTGATTAAAATATTTCCGGAGCACTGAAGTGTGCGAGGGCTGGCTCGGGTGTTTTTTTGGCATGTTCTGGCATTCTGCAGCACCGTCCCAGTGGTCAGGAATTTCAAGTTTGGGGTCTTGTGTGTGTTTATTTTCTGTGAGATTGTTTATTCTGAATGCACTTCTTGTCCCAGTTCTGTTCCCTGCGTTATCTTTGTTTTCAAATGTTTTCTTTTCTTTGATTGATGATATGTATGATCAGATAAGATAAGATAAGATATACTTTATTGTCCCCGAAGGGAAATTTGTTTTGGACTCTGTCCATTCTGCAGCGTCACAAAGACAACACACAATACAAAAAGACAACACCAAATACAGGAAAAAAGGACAACAAATACAAATATCTCTCAACACATACTCTCTTGCAATACAAATATGCTTACCTATACATATACGGTAATAAGCCTTTTTAACTACTACTTTCATTGGCACTTCCTATTTAACAACCCATCGGCTGTATTCTCCGCAATAAGTGGGACACTGCCCTTGCACAGTAAAATATTACAAAAATACAATATTGCACAGCTGATATATTGCCCCACCCCAATAGCCTACATATTGCACAAATTCCACAATGCACTGACAATGCCCAACCTCGATAGACTCCGTATTGGACAAATGACATAACGCCCAGCCGAATAGCCTACATATTGCGCAACTAACCTATGGCACAATCCCCCGTAGCCTGCGTATTGCACAACTAACATATTGCACAGCCCCAATAGCCTACGTATTGCACAACTTACATATTGCACAACCCCAATAGCCTATGTATTGCACAACTACATATTGCACACCCCCGATAGCCTATGTATTGCACAACTAACATATTGCACAACGCCAATAGCCTACGTATTGCCCAACTAACATATTGCACAACCCCAATAGCCCCAATATGTATGCGTATTGTAGCAGTTCTTTACCTTTTCGCGTTCATTTGTGTTTCAGCTTCCTGTGAATTCGCACTGCGTGGCCTTGAGCACAATAGCTTAGAATCTAGTATATATTTCTAAAGCGATGTGTGAACGAATTTGCTCGGTTTCATCGTAGCTCGCCGGCCAGAGACAGATCCAACACGTACAAACACAGTCCAGGACCCTCACGGCTCCGCCCCAGCCCTCCACTGCAGCCAGACCTATTACGGCTGCTGCCCAGATGGACGTACCTCAGCCGGGGGACACCAGGGTCTGGGCTGCCCACATGTCCCAGCTCCCCCTCCTGCCCAGCCACACTGCGCCCAGACCAGGTATCCAGCTCCAGCCTGTCATTTCACTGTGGTTGAGGTTACATATGGAGTCTGTTTTTGTCTGGGGGTCCCTTTTATAGCACCCTTACCAGACATTGTTTGGCAATACTATGACCACAGTAGATCCCACTAAGTGACCAGGGGCTAAGCTTTTATTAGAAATGCCAAAGATGCAAAGTTAGTTTTGGCACAAATGTTCCATACAAAGTGTTTTATTGTTTGTACTTGTCTTTTTTTATTTGTTTTGTTCTGTGTGTCAGTTATGGCTGCTGCCAAGACCGCGTGACGGCTGCTCAGGGCCCCAACAGGGAGGGCTGCGCCGAGTATGCTGCCCCTGCACCCACTGTAAGCAAACATGCATGAAATTCTTACAGTTACACAGTACACATGCAGGCTTTTCCCTGCCGTTATAAGGCTTAGGTGCAGCACCCAAGCAGTTTTGGGCACCACCTAAGCCGAATGAATGTAAAATCAATTTGAGCATCAAATCTAATAAATGTAGTTGGTGTCTTTGAGCAAGCTTTTTGAGTGTTATTTATTTATTATCTGCCCTAGCTTTTTCATCAACGTGAAATTTTATATTTTTTTTGTGAGAAAGTCACATTTTCTTAAGGGAGGACCCTAAACGTGTACCTAAGTCTTCCACAAACCAAGGAAAACACTGCACGTGTTTGGTGACAAACTCTTCTATACAGCAGCGACCTGATAGACCTTAAAACCTTTCTTCTAATCTGTCCTCAGGCTGCTCCTTCTCTCCCCACTGAGAATGCAGCCCAGTGCCGTCTCACCACCTACGGGTGCTGTTATGACCGCACCACACCTGCAGGAGGACCCAACGGGGAGGGCTGCCCCAACCCACCCAACCACAGTAAGTTCTCTGTTTTTTTGCGTTCTCTTTTTTTTTTTATTTGCGAAGAGTACTACTTGGTCAATGGTCATCAACTAACATTAATTCCCATGTGGATCTGTCTAGTATAACCTAGCCTTTTGCTTTTGGCCACTAAGACGCTCCACTGCCGTGATATAGTGCAAGCAGGGGATAACATACAGTACATTTTCACTTTTCCTGCCCAAATATCCCCAGTTGACCTAAGCATTTAAATTCACAACGTAATTTAAATCCAGTTCATTCGATTTGAGTCTTCAGGGTTGTAGTCTTTATCGAGCCAAAGAAACTTATCTGATTATAATCAAAGATGTGGTATTAGAGAACTGTTGTCTGTCTCTGTTAGATCCAATTTTTATTTGTTAAAGCCTCTGAAGATCCACACAAGTTTTTTTTAGTTCTTCTGGCCGATTAGACCTCTCCTCAGGTTGAAGGTGGGCCAGAGCTTTGATGGGAATAAAAATGATAAAGGTGTCATTTGTCCCGCCCTAACAGGTGCAACAAAACTAACAAGAGACTCAGGAAGATGTCAGTCAATCAGTCTATACACGCCCACACAGTCCTGGGGAGAGTTCAGGGCCTTTAAAAGATTGATGAGAAAAAGTTTTTTTGATGCTTGGATAAAATAGAGATAGAAAAGTATTAAAGTGACAAACTTAGTAGGTTTTCCAGGAGCTTTAAATTATATCGGACGGTTTTTCCACGGATGATACATTTGAAAGTACAGGAAAAGCTATTAATTAGTCCTCGAAGTTTAGCCTGAAGCCTTGACGTTGGTAACGTTGTCCTGTTGTGTTTCTGTGCTGTAGTTGAGCGCTCCATCTGCTCCCTGCCTCGTGCTGCCGGCTCCTGCAGCACCTGGACGCCACGCTACCACTACGACGTCATCACCTCCAAGTGTCTGCACTTCTGGTACGGAAGTTGCCACGGCAACAGCAACAACTTCATGACCCGGGCTGATTGCCAGAGGGCGTGCCAGGCGCCTTCACCGAGCCAGCAGGGCCCGGGGCCGCTCGCTCCCGCTGGAGAGCCCACTCCTAGAAGAGAATCCACCCCTGGAAGCTCCACATCTGGAGGAGGGTCAACAGGTGCGGGGTCCCGCAACATGGGGAGGATTTTCACAGTGCAGGGAGGCACCGGCACCGGCAGACAGGCCACCAGTGCCGCCTCACATGCCCACAGAGCTAGAGTCCATCTGCGCCCCCGCAGACCTTCCCCTGCTACTGCTGCACAGCACATGGGCCCAGCAGCGAGGTAAGACCCCGAAGGCCCAGGGAGCACGGCCAAAAGCTCACTCCCTGCCCAGCCCCCCCTCCACTAGCCTCATAATGCTGGTAACAGCCTTCCTACCCCTGCTGAAGGAGCCCCAGTCCACTCAGCCCTGCTGAGTGCGGGTGGGGCCATAGAGTGAGCTGAAGGAAACAAATCATGTCCATCATTCACTTACCCCATAAAATATGATGATGAAGTCCAAGTTAAAGTTGTTAATCATTGTCTTTATGTATACAAATACTCCCAGCCTGCATGGTCCTCCAAGTCCTGCGCGACAAATTTACATGAACCAGATCCAGAATTAGGCACAAACATGTTTAATTTTACAATAAAAAGTTTACGTAATTCAGATTTTTAAATGTCTTCAGTAAAATGTATTAATACCAATGGAGCATCTGTACGGGTAAATGCAAGAGAAATGAAAATGAAGACCAAATTAACAGCCTTCCTTTCCAAGCTTAGACAGAAACAGCAAACCCAAAGAGTAACTTCACACCCCCCTGAGTCTTGCCTTGTTTTTGCTGCAGTGGTGTAGAAGGGTACTTCAGCGTGTGTGTCAGTACATCACATCACATCATGACATAACTGGGTGTGGTTACAGATGCAACAGACCCGAAACGTTTAACCAGAGAAGGCAGTCAGCCTGGTGTTAAGTTACTCTTTAAAGACTTATATATGTGCTTTATTTTATGCAACATTCTTTTTTCAGTATGTAGATGCACATCACTTTTGTAATGCCAATATAATCTGAACCCCTTGCTTTGTAAAATACAACCACAGCTACGCTACTGTACCTCTAGCTCCACAGACTCTCGCTCTCACGCTCGTTTCTTCCTTTTGAATTTGACAAAATGTCGGGTAGAAGTCGTCAACCTCACAGCGACCCTAAAATGGACAGCTCTTTTTCGTTTGATGCTTGTGGGACTTTTCACTGTCTGCGTGGAGTTAACGTTAGTCGTCTTGTGCTTATGTGTGCCTGCTACCTCACTGTGTCAGTCGCCATCACCTTTGTGCTTTGTGTTGCCACCTTGATGTCACTAGATCACACTAATAAAGGTTTTGCTGTGATGCTTCATGTTGCCGGTTTTGTGTTGTCACTAAACTCTGTCTTTCTCCACCTTACATTTGTGTAGTCGGGTGTATTAGCTACATCAGGGGTCAGCAACCTTGGGCATGCAGTAGCTCAACCACTGGCATACTGGCAATATGTGTGTAAGAGTTTTTTGGAAATGTTCCAATCCCAAATGACCTCTTTCACAGCCATTGGCAGGAGCACATTCCCGGTAGTTGTAGTGGAATGACTTTTTCCCCATCAGTATTCATTAAATATGAAATAAACTGCCTGACAGGGCTTGGTAGATGATGGCAGGCTTAATGCTGATCTGATATGGCACATGGATTAATGAGAAAATTTTTAAAATGGCACTTCATTTGAAAAAAGGTTGCTGACCACTGAGCTACATCATAGGTTTTAGCTTTCTTTTGGGGATGTTGCAAGTTGCTAGTGACGCTGGGAACTTACTTTGGGTTTATTCTGGTATAAAGCAAACTGTCCTTTGTCTTTAAATCGTAGCGCACTGAAGGAGTTATTATGTGGGTGAAGGTTGAATTGTTTTGTCTCGTCACTTTTCATGTTGCATGGGCCGTTGGTGAGCCAAAGCTGGGTTTCCTCTCTGTCTCTTCTCTCTGATGAACTTCTGAAGCCAGGTTGTGGGCGATCTTTATGCTTGCTTTGGTGACTGCTCATAAAAGTACCAACAGTGGAGCATAAAGTGACTCTTTCATTCTCTTCCTCACTTCAATCTTCCAACTTCCTCCTGATCCTCCATCCTTCTTTTCCTCCTTTCCTTCCTTTCCTTCCTTTGCTTCCTTCTGTCTTGGTATCCTGTTCCTCTTTCCTCAGTTTGACCCTGGGAGAAGTGAGCATTGATAAGACGGACCCCTCCACAGTGGAAGCTTTAGTGGGCCAGACAGTTGTGCTGCCCTGCCGAGTCAGCCCGCTGCCGTCCTCCACTGTCAGTGTCCAGTGGAGAAGAGACGGCGTCCCTCTGTCTACTCACAGGTCAGTAGAAGGCACACACGCAGTATATTTGATAAGGCTTTCTGTCAGCGTTTGTGATTATTCTCTACTTCTTTATTTTTTATGTTCCTTAGGCATCTCCAGCAGCCCAATGGTTCCCTGTTAGTTGGTCCTCTGACTAAGTCGGACTCTGGTTGGTTCTTGTGCGTGGCTACTCGTGAACAGGAGAGAGACCACCGCTACATTTACCTGTCTGTCTCAGGTAATGCAGACAGGGCTGGGCAATATCAAAAAGTGTTGAATTAATGTTGACATTGTGTTAACATTTTGTGAAAGCACCAATTGTCAACCCATCCTCCGTCATCAATCCTTATATGTTCTTATTAATCACTGATGAAAAATAAACTTTTGATTTCTATTTACAAATTCAAAACGTGTATGGATAGAAACAGAGTGTAGAATATGGGTGCCTGGGTAGCAGTTGGTAGAGCGCGCGCCAATATGTACAGGTTTACTCCTCGACGCAGCAGCCGCGTGTTAGACTCCGACATGCGCCCCTTTGCTGCATGTCATTCCCCCTTTCTGCACCCTTTCATGTCTTCAGCTGTCCTAATTCCAGCTGTCGGCTAATTGGGGCCAGATTCGGTCAAAACGTTAATTTGACCGACTTTAACCCCAATTAGTCACGAAGAAGATCGGGGCAAAGCCCTGATGTCATAGATGATGTCAGAGGTTGTGTCAGAACACGCTGACCTTAAAAACGTAAGCCGGTCTTTAAACATGATGTGTTAATGTGACATTGTGTAAGTGAATTATGACAGGAACATTCACCCAATTGTGTTCTGTGTGTGTGTGTGTGTGTGTGTGTGTGTGTGTGTGTGTGTGTGTGTGTGTAGAGGGATCCTCTCAGCTGGTTCCAACCTCACTGCCCAGAGATGGTCCTCTCCCTCGGTAATAACAATCTAACAAAAAGGCTTTCAACATAGAATATAAAGAAGAAAATGTACAATCACTTGAACTTTGTACAATCTGGAAAACAATAATAATATATATATATATATATATATATATATATATATATATATATATATATATATATATATATATATATACATACACACAAACTCTGTGAATCTTTAATAATGAAATGAAACAGCCACTGACTTTCTGTTACTGTTATTTCTCCTAGGTTCAGTATTGAGCGGTCAAGCTCATCTTTGCTGGAAATGCGAGCGGGACAAACTGCCAGACTGTCCTGCACCATCGTCCCTTCCTCAGCAATTCAGTCTGTCAACATTCAGTGGACTAAAGATGGACACGCCCTCAGTGACTCCAGGTAATCATCACACTGCTCGACGAATGTATGCACAGTATCTGATAAATATCTGATTGTGTTTCTAAGCAATTGTCAAAGTCCAGAGAAAAGAAAAAGTGGATTTTGTTCTAAGATGTTCTATTTGGCAAATAAATGATCTTGTAACCAGAAAAATTACAATTAAGTTGCAACATATTCTTATTAAGTACATTTAGGTGATAATACTTTTGTAATTTGACTTAAGCAAGGTTTTGAATGCAGGACTTTTACTTGTAATGTAGCAGGCCTATTTCCAGAGTGTGTTATTGCTACTTTTACTTACTAAGTAAAGGATCTGAATACACTCAATGCTGCATAACTGTACATGCAGACGTATTGTTCTAATCAGGGCAGCACGATATGAGGAAAATAAGTGATAACGTTGTTGAATATCGCAATAACGATATTACTTGCGATAAATAAACAGATATTAAAGTGTACTCAGCTCTGCAGTTCTGCTGCTTTCCCCTAAATTTCATCTCAGCCCTCCTAAAAATATATATTTTTTATACATTTTAGTGCTTCAAGTAAGAGTTTGCGAACTTGTCTGTCAGTGACAGAGGACAAACAGGTTCAAAGGGCTTAAAAAAGGTTTAATATCCTGTGTGTCTGTCACCAATGCTATGCACCTGTAACCCAGTCAAGGAAAGGGTTAACAGAAACGTAGTTTTGGCCAATCAGAGATGGTTGTGCCAGACTCCCGCCTTTGGCTGAGTCTTTAACACTTTTGCAAGGCATTGTGTCTGTGTCACATTCTCATTAGGGGGCTCAGCCCCCCCCTAAAGCTCTGATCCTAGAATCACCCCTGGTAAAAATTACAAGATATTGCTTTGTTGAATTTAAAACAAATGAAAGGAAATACATTTTCTAAACATTGAATTGAATATAAAAGGCGCCACCGAAAAAGAATGACAGTTACATTTTAAAGTGTAGATTTCTGCTGATATTTTCTTTCAGCTAACACAAACACATCTCGGAGTGTATTTTGCTATCTGTTGCGGTCTTTCGCGGTGTGTTTATTGCGCCCGTTGATATTCCGATGGCGATAAAAAAAACTGATATATTGTGCAGCCTAGTGCTAAACTGTGGAGATGACCCTTCCTGTTCCGGTCAGCAGTGTGAACAGGTGTGTTGACTCCAAGGGTGTAACTTTGGTTTGAGAAGCGGCGGTCGGGGTCTGGGGGGGTCCTCTGCCATAAAAATGTTTTCTATTTGAATTCCCATTTCCTGCATTTCTACATACATTTAGGGACTATAATGATACAAAATCCAGGAAATAATTAAGTTGGTCATAATGATAAAATCTGCCAGAAAGTACACTACTAAACTATGTATAAGAAAAAGAGCTTTTAATTTCTTCATTCTTTATATAGGGGCCGATAGCCAAGACTTGAGAGAATCATTTTATATAGTCAAAAATGTTCACAATTTGAAAGTGGTGTAGACACATCCCATGTGTAGACACATGGGATTTTATGTTCAAAATGATTTTATTTGGTATTCCAGCAGAAGATCATTTGCAACTACACTTTTTTTGCAAACAGATAAAACTGACAACTTAACAGAAATACATAAAAAATTAAATGAAATAAAAACACACATCTCCAACCCCACCCAAAAGTGCTATCCAGCGGTAAAGGCAGGTAATGAAGGCGTACAGATTAATCACTAGCTTGCAAAAAATAAATAAAAGGGGACCATGTTTTTTCAAATAACAAAATCTTGTCTTTTAGAGCATACCTAATTCTTTCTAAATGTAGTGTACCAGTCAACTCTGTCAGCCACAGTTTAAGAGTTGGAACTTCCTTTTTCTTCCAAAACAAAAGAATAAGTGTTTTAGCAGAAATTAAACCATATGAAACAAAATATTGTTGCACCAGTGTAAGTCTCACAAACTCCTCAGAAACTCCAAGTATAATTAAAATAGGATCTGGTTCAAAATGTAGACACATGGGATTTTGAAAAGGGGGGAGACATGTCCCCCTTGTCCCCAGTGGAAATTACGCCTCAGGTTGACTCTCTGCCGTGTTGCAGGTATAGCCAACATTCAGACGGCACTCTGACCATCGGCTCCGTGAAGTCTGCAGACTCTGGTGTGTACACGTGTACCGCCTCCACTCAGCAGCAGCTGGAGCAGAGACAGCTGCAGCTCAGAGTCCAAGGTCAGTTCCATCATTTGCCATCAAGCTGAACACATAACATGCCGTTTGGACCACGATCATGAGCAGAGTTGTAATGTAAAGAAGTACAAATACTTTGTTACTGGGCTTAAGTTGGATTATCACGTATCTGTCCTTTACTTTCTCCTCATGTGCAGGCGCCGACGAGAGTGGCAGCCTTTTTCAGTCACTCCGTCTGTTAAGTGTCTTTTTTAGTCTTTTATAACTTCTTATCCTTTGCAAACTTTTTATCTTTTATACGCATCACGTAGATATCTTTATATCCTACGGATATGGCTATAGCTAGTCCGCAACACTTTTTCTAAAATTTAGGGGCGCTTGGGTAGCTCACCTGGTAGACACAGCGTGCGTCCATACGTAGAGGCTCAGTCCTTGATGCAGCGGCCACGGGTTCGAATTCTGAGCTGCTGTCCTTTGCTGTCCTTTGTCATTCCCCCTCTCTCTCCCCTTTCATGTCTAAGCTGTCCTGTCACAACTAAAGGAATACAATGCCAAAAGAATTATCTTTGAACAAAAAACACAAATAAAATACTTTAGAGACTTAAGTAGGCTACAGTAAATATCAGATACTTTAAGACCTTTTTATTTATTTTTTTTAAGATTATTGTTTGGGTCTTTTCCCTTTATTAGACAGCAGATAGACATGAAAGGGGGAGAGAGACGGGGAACGACACGCAGCAAAGGGCAGCAGGTCGGACTCGAACCCTCCGCCGCTGCAGGACTCAGCCAACATGGGGCGAACACTTTTATCGGGTGAGCTCGAGGCCGCCCCAGATACTTTAAGACTTTCACTCAAGTTTTTAAGGTGACTTTAAGTCACTTTCTGGTTAGATACTTGTGCTTTTACTCAAGTATTACTTTCAAGTACTTCATACGAGACCGATCATGAGAATTCTATCGATGTTGTAATTTCACTTAAGCTCCAGCAGAGGTCAGTGTATGTGAATGGCATGAGAATAGACAGTAGGGGGGGGCATCCTGAATAATTCAGTGTGGGTTTATGAGGGTGTAAGGACTTTTAGGGTGAAAAACTAATGATTTTCTTGTGGTTTTCTTACCCAGCCGACCTGAAGATCACCACAGCTCCCAATAACATCCAGGTGTCTGAAGGCAGCACAGCTGTGCTCCCCTGTGTGGTGTCAGGAGACAATGTCAACATCGGCTGGTCCAGGTAATCATTGTTTGGGGGGGGGGGGGTAAACGTTACACAGGACTTTCACCCAGGAGAACGGGGTTAGTGTCCAGTTTGAAAAAAAAAAAAAAGAAGTAATCATTCATTGCATTATAAAGTTCAATTTTGATCCTATTTATCCTCGATCCTGACAGGAAGGAACTGCACTTTTGGAGTTTGGTTTCAAAGTCAGTTATCTAACAATTATAAAACACAAACAAATTAATGAAAGGACATTAGTAAACGAAAAGGTTTTTTTTATTTGAAAAGATATTCAGGTGAGATGTGTCTTCCAAAATAAAATAAAAAAGGGAATGGAAGTTTTTAAAGGAATTTGCTTTCAAAAACATGATCCCAAAGTTCACAGCTCATAAATCCAGTTAGAAACACACAAGCTCAAACTTGCAATAAGTTCTGTCATCTGCTGTGGAGTTCAAATCATTTATAAGAAAAAAAAACTAGACTGGATTTCATTATGTACAGAAACATGAAGAAGAAGTAGTCCTTTTCCTGAGTTGAGTTTTGTAAAAAATAAGGACACAAAACCTTAACTGTCTGTCTCCTGGCTGTCTACCTTAACTGTCTGTCTCCTGGCTGTCTGCCTTAACTGTCTGTCTCCTGGCTGTCTGCCTTAAATGGCTGTCTTTTCTTTGACTCCAGGAATGGCGTCCCAGTGCGTCCAGACGGCCGTACCATCCTGATGTCCTCTGACGGCAGCCTGATCCTGAATAACGTAAAGCCTTCAGACGAGGGCACGTACACCTGCAACGCTTACACTGGCATCTACTCTGTGAGTGCCACGGCCGAAGTTAGAGTCACTAAAGACATACAACAAGGTGAGGATGACATTCAGTAGGGATGCACCAAATCCACTGGTTAAGATTCTGCTGAATCTGAAACCAAATACCGAATCCTTCTCCCATCCTCAGTCCATGAACACAGTAAACACATTAATGAAGTAAACTGTCCTTCCTTTGCCGTACCTGAAGTTGCTGCATTTTGGCTGCTGTCTGTAGATTCCTTCATACACAACTCGTATTCTTTTGGATGTTTCATACCAAATGTTGTAACAGCAGTGATGCCGTGTGTTGTTTAGGGTCCTCGCCACCACGAGACAAATCGGCATTGCAAATTGAACATGTAGTTTGACTTGAATGGCCTTCTTTTGACTGAAAGTACTGCCAAACAACACTGTTTCTGCTCACGAGTTCCATTTTCACTTTCTCACAGCCTGCTGCATTGAACGTTCCACCTACGTAAACACCTTCCCGTAACAACGTCATTACGTTGACCAGCGTAGCGCAATCGTAGGGTTCAGTGGAAAAAAATTCAAGGTGCGGCAGAAACCGAACCCGGTCAAAAGGCCCAATATTCGTCTGAATCCGAACCCAAATTCTGGATTCAGTGCATCCCTGACGCATTTGAAAAAAGAATCTGCTTGAACCAGATTCACCAGATTCTCCTTGTTTTTCTCCGTGAGTGTGATACACAATCAGAAAGAGGTTGCTTTTGAGCTTCAACGTCTTCTGGTTTATCAGAAGAAATGGTTTCAACTCTTATTTTGACATCAGCAGCACTAGGCTGGGAAACTAAATTTGGTAATGCTTTTTTATTGTTTCATTTCATTTTTCTGACTTCTACTATTTGAATCACTGAAAGAAAATGTGAGATATGGGCGACACATTTAGAGCTGTGGAACCAGACTGATGAGGCCGATGTTTTTTAGGATGTTTGAACAAAAAACTAATCTTTCTCAAACAATACAACATAAAAAACAACAACAGTTTTGTGCCATGCAGGTGAACAAACAAGAAGAAACAAAGTGTACCAGTGTGGCACTCAGTACGTTCACATGCACACCAATATTCCACTATTATTCTGGATATGACAATATTCAGAATTTGATACAGGTCATGTAAACAGAATGTCTGGTTGGATATTCCGAATAAGGCCTTTTCCCAAGCATTTTCAGATTAAGACATGTGGGATATTCCGATATTATTCAGGTTTTAGAGGCATTCTTTGGACATGTATACAGCGCATTCGCAATATGCTTCTCAATCTGGGTTTTTACCACAGGGTTATGGTCAGCTCTGTGCGTTGCTATGGTTTCTGTACACAAACCAACCAGCCAACAGTTTGCAAGGCTGCAGACCCGATAAGAAGGAGAAACACAGCTACTTTTAAACAATAGGAAGAGTGTTTGAAATGTTTAAGCTGTTTTTGGAGGACTGCATGTAAACAAGTTTTTATTTGAATTTTTTTTTAAAACACTGAACTTTTGCCCAAAGGACTCCAAACACTCCTATCTGACCAGGTTGTGCACAATCACAATTAGGGCTGTGCAATAAGTCGAATTGTAATTGCGATTACGCATAGGGATAGGGACGACAGGGAATGTTCAACAGTTCAAGGTGTTCTCCCTGTTGATTTGTTGAACTGTTTCGCTGTTTTTTTTTAAGTTCAGTAATTGCAACATCTTTCCAAAAGTCAACGAGTAATCGTGTTTAATAATCGAGATTTCAATATTGACCAAAAATAATCGTGATTATGATTTTTTTTCTATAATCGAGCAGCCCTAATCCCAATTCAAGACTGTAATTAAGAAAAAAAAGGGACAGATTACTGTGGATGTAGTTAACTCTGTGGCAGTCTGTTTGTACACTGCTGCATTAAACACTGAATATGGAAACATTAAATAATACGTACTACAGTATGTAGACCTTGAATGTGATGAAGCAAAAGTCAAAGTTTCTTTGTCGTTCTTCCTCTGCCACGTCTTTTAAATAACTTATTTACTCTTTGGACCGACTCTACATGTTCTCTGTTTTCTAGAGGATGATTTTACTTTCAGGTCATTAAAAGGATTTAACATCTAAATCCACTGAAATGATTCCATCTCTGCTGTTCTATTTTGACCACTGCTCTTTTTTAAAAAATCCATATTTCAAGTGTTGTATTTTCTCTTTGTTTGGTTTATTTTTATGTAATTATTTGATAATAAAAGTAATATTTTGATAAAAGCTCCTGGTGGTTTGAATCACTGTGAGACTTGGTGTTCCAGTTTGTACCACTGGGGGGCGCTCGGCTCGTTCAGCAGCTTGATACTGGACTTTTTCTTTCTATCTAGTAACCAGGGGTGGAATGTAACTTAGTACATTTACTAAAGTTACTGTACTTAAGTACACATTTGAGGTAGGTTATTTGTACTTTACTTGAGTCTTTTCTTTTCATGCCACACTCTACTTCTACTCCGCTACATTTCAGAGAGAAATATTGTTCTTTTTACTGGAGTAGGTACATTCATCTGACAGCTTTAGTTACCAGTTAATTTACAAATGAAGAGTTTTGGACCCAAAACACATGTAGGTTATAAAATCTGATGTTTTATTATAAATTAAAGTACCCAACAATATATAGACCTACAGGTCCATCTGAAATGATTAGACCATTAAACACTCAGCTGGTTGACAGAACTGTTTGGACCGTTTCTAGTTTCTAAATTGGGAGGATTTTTCTGCACTTTTACTTTTAATACTTTAAGTACATTTTTCTGACGATACTTACACACTTTTACTGAAGTAATATTTTCAATGCAGGATGAGATTAGGGGAGAAAATGCAGAGGGATGAGATCAGAGGAGAAGAGAAGCTACATCAAGGAGAAAAAGATGTAAAGAAAATAAAGAAAGGGAATGAGATGAAAGGAGAGAAGAGTAATTAGGAGATAAGAGAAACAAATGGATGAACATGAGATAAAACTGGGGATTAGATAAAGAGAGAAAAGACAAAAGAAGTGCATTAGTACTTTTACTTAAGTATCTGACTTGCTGAGTAAATGATCTGAATACTTCTTCCACCACTGCTACTAACTGACTATTGCAAATGCATTAATGATATCTGTTGGATTACATGACATTCCTTCATATATTGCCATTGAATTATAGTATTTTTTATTGTATTACTCTGGTCGTTTGTCTCTTGCAAGTTCTTAGTTTTACAGTTTTAACCCTATCATCAGGGCCACGCTCTGCCCTGACAAACCGTAGCAACACGTTTAAACTGAAAGCGCTCTGCCTTTTTATTACGAGTTTGCAGACACGCCTCTGCCTTACACTGTTAATATTAGTCAAGTCAATTTATTTATGGAGCACATTTAAAACCAACCTAGGCTGAACAAAGTGCTGTACAAAGTTATATTATGTTATAAAAACAAAGGAAGACAATACAAATATAGACACAATGAACATAATACAAACAACAGACTTCTATACAAATGTCCCTAAACTAAATCATACATCAAAGAATAAAAAATGTGTTTTAAGACGAGATTTAAAGATGTTGACAGTAGAGGAGGACCTAATATGAATGGGAAGTTTGATCCAGAGTCTCGGGCCACAACGGAGAAGGCTCGATCACCCTTTGTTTTCATCCGAGACTATGGAAGAGCTAAAAGGAAGTGATTAGACCGTCTTAGGTTCTGGTAACCAGTGAAGAGAAGCCAACGTCGGGGAGACTTGATACCAGTCAAGATGTGTGTACCAGTCAACAGTCTAGCAGCCACATTCTGGACAAACTTCAGGTGTGATAAAGAGGATTGGCAAATCCCAGAATACAAGGAATTGCAGCAGTCAATACGAGACCAAATAAGAGCACGAATCACAGTCTCCAAGTCCTTACGACAGAGGAAGGATTTTAGTTTAGCAATAGTAAATAGTCCTGAGATGGAAAAAAGGTACATTTGACAACAGAACTAATTTGTTTGTCAAATTTTAATGCTGGGTCAAAGATGAAACACTTGAGGCTAAAGTCCCCATATTTTATCGAAAGTCCCCCACATTTTATCGAAAGTTCGTCAACTGAATTGGGGTTGGGGCAAACAGCATGACTTGCGACTTAAGCTACTCACATAAGACCTTTTTCACGGCACACGGCCGACATGTTGACATGTCATAGTAGGAAAGGCACAGGTGTATTAAACACCATTAATGATGGCTGCATTCCACTTAGGAGAGGCCCTGGTATTAAACCATTACTGATGGCTGCATTCCACTTAGGAGAGGCCCTGGTATTAAACCATTACTGATGGCTGCATTCCACTTAGGAGAGGCCCTGGTATTAAACCATTAATGATGGCAGCATTCCACTTAGGAGAGGTCCTAGTATTAAACCATTAATGATGGCTGCATTCCACTTAGGAGAGGCCCTGGTATTAAACCATTACTGATGGCTGCATTCCACTTAGGAGAGGTCCTGGTATTAAACCATTAATGATGGCAGCATTCCACTTAGGAGAGGCCCTGGTATTAAACCATTACTGATGGCTGCATTCCACTTAGGAGAGGCCCTGGTATTAAACCATTACTGATGGCTGCATTCCACTTAGGAGAGGCCCTGGTATTGTGCATGCTGACTCACTGAAATATCTTACTGGGACACTTGTGGGGAAATTACAATTTACTTATTTAGAAATCACTACACACAGGCCTGAAATAGATATGCTCAGGACATATTCATGCACAAATGGAGAGATGTCAGAGTGCCAACACCCTGAGCAGTTGGGGGTGGGGGGCATACCCAGGAGGTGAACTGGCATCTCTCCAGCTACCAGTCCACACTCTGTACTTTGGTCCATACTGGGACTTGAACCAGCAACCCTCCACTTCCCAACCCAAGTCCCTACAGACTGAGCTACTGCCACCCCATCCACTTCATGGAATTGAGCCATCGTTAAGGTTATCAATTTCAGCTGTGCTTCTCCTGCTATGACAAGTCAAAAGGTCTGCTGTGAAAAAGGTCCATTAAGTTGGAGAAAGTTGTTAGCCATCCAGCACTTAATGTCTTTATTAATATGAATTAATATAGACTGTTAATATGAACTAATATTAAATAATATTTACAGTCTATGGTCTCTGCTGATTGGGTATCACCTGTGACACAGCCTAAACAAGAGACACACCCACCAAAGGAGAGAAACCCTATCTCAAAGCCGTTGCACAAACCGTAGCAGAACAGTGCCCACCGTGTTGAGATTGAACGTGCCCCAGGTGTGCCAGGTGATTTCTCAGCAGCACTAATTGGGCTGCTGACGAGCCAGGCCTAAGCACAGGTGCTATGTGTTCCACTCTTGGTTACATGAACTACTTACTTTCAAACGTTTGAGGCCGTCATTTAAGAGGGATTTATATCTGTTAAAATTTCTCCTTCAGAGGATTAATGTCCAACATTAGCTTTGATTAGTTTAGAGACAAGAGAAGAGAAGGTAAGACTTTACTTTCACATGTCACAGTAGTGCAAGGAGGAGGTATAAAGATTAGATTAGATAATACTTTATTTATTCCACAATGGGGAAATTCACTTGTTACAGCAGCAGTTTTTCCAAAAATAAAAACAAACCAACACACAAACAAACAACAGTCAGACAACAGACAATGTGCATGAAGTACTGAATGAATGTAAAGTGGCATTATATAAAGAGTATTTTAAAGTGGCCAAAGTGCGAATAATGTTGTAATGTAAGTAAGTAATTGATGTGAAATTAGATTGACTAATATGTAATTAAATAACATAGAAAAAGTAATTAACCATAATATAAAAGACATTGAAGTGTGACCATAATGTAAATAATATTGAAAAAGTAAGTACACGGAATGAAAAATATAAATACAGATGGAAAAAACACAAAGTACTACTTAAAATAACTTATGTCATCATCATGAAGACATACAAATATACATTACAATGTTCGCAGGTGACATGACTTGAGCATTTTCTTCATATTGTGTATTTTTCTGTAGATGGAAATGCGATGATGGCGGTTTTAAAGTGAGTCTTTGTTTGGATAAACTTGACTCTTCCTAGTTTGTGAATATCTTGATTTGTTTTTCTGGAAAATCCCTTGTTTCTGATGAGGATTTGATAACCCTGATCTGTTGTAGTTTGGCCGTTTTTCACAAACCCATTTCTTACAAAGGTTTCAGGCAGTTTCAAGAAAAGTCTCTTAATGGAAAGAAGATGCATATTAGCTTTCCATAGGCCTATAAAATAAAGCTGTATTATGTTTGTGGATGTAAATGTGGTGATGATGGCGTTAAGGTGAAACTGGAATCTTTAAACATGGCTTCTTTTTTTTTTTTGTAGAAACCTGAGTCTTCTTGTTCGATCTAGTAGTTGAATATCGGTGGACAGGTTTTCATGAGAGCCCTGATCTAAACTGGAGGCGGCAGGTCGTTGTAGTTTGGCTCTGACTTTGCATTAAGACTGGTCTGATGTTTGAGCTCAGTGCAGCTGGAGGACAAAGAACACAAGTCCTGCTCCATACACAACTCCCATATGAAAATCTCTGATGTTAGAAGAGAGCTGTGTGTTACTGTGTCTCAGCTTGCATATTGTGCTCTGGTTTTACTTCCCATAATATGGTCTGTTAACAAACAAATGTGTAGTATTTTGTACTGCACATAGTACAAAATACTAGAATATAGAACATAGAAATAGGAATACACAAGAAAAGAGAGACATACAAGTGCGATATCACACACACACACACACACACATACATACACACACACACACACACACACATACACATACACACACACACACACACACACACACACACACACACACTCTTCTGTTTCTGTTGCGGTCTCACACACATTGTTTCCTGTTTATGTGACTCCAGCGAACACATACGTGTTTTTAAGGAAACGCATGAAAAAAATAGAAAGTGTTTATAGTTATGTTTGTGTCGTTGAAGTCGTTAGAATCCAGCTGGGGTCTTAACTGATAAAGTAGATCTATTCATAGTCTGATGAGTGGTGGAATGTTTGTTCAAATACTGTACTTAAATATCATTTTCATTTATTTCAACATTTATTTGATGACTTAAATTGCTTTGCAGATTGAGATTAATAATACAAAATATTACCAGAAAATAAATGTATGTTGTATTATTGTAGTTTAAGATAAGAGAGGTATTCATATGCTAGCAGTGTGTATATAAAGTAATTAATATGAAGTTGCATGCATTTAGCAGCTGCAACAATAAAGTAATGAACACATTAGTGCATGAATAATTATAATCCAATAGTTTACATTCTTCTGAAACGGGCCGTTCTGCAGAGTGTGGTTTTTACCTTTGGTACTATAAAGTGTGTTTTTATGCTAATACTTTTATACTTTTTAAAGTATTTATTTTTATGCCTGACTTTAACTAACTTTCTAAACTGTGCTATTGTTACTTTTTTCTTCAGTAAAAGATCTGTGTCCCTCTTTCCCTTCTGTTGATGAGGAACTGTTTGAACAAAAGCATTTAGTAGAAGACCAAGTTGTCTTTAAATCTGGACCATTTAGTATCTGAGATGGTGTGTGAGGGGTTAGCCGTGCCCTGTAGAAGACCCTAGCTGATAAAGGAGGACGCTGGATTTCATGCTGGCCATAGTTAATGGGGCATAGGGGGTTTATTTTTTATTTGTTGTTCAGGTTTGCATTTAGTTTTCCTTTTAATTGGGAAATTTTTTTTTTCTCTCTTCAGTTCATTTATTTTCTTGGGACTGGCTTTGCACTGTAAAATATGACTACAGATTGATGTTACCATCCTGGGAATAAATTCATCTGGACTGCAAACTGGGCCTTTCTCTGTTTTTGTACCTCATGTGGGTTGCAATCCAAAATGAAAAACCAAAAACCTGAATAAATAAATAAACCCCATACACAGGCTATGCCCCTTTTTAACTATGGGCCCTGTTAGTGCTCCATACTTGCTTCATTCAGTTTCCATCAATCCAGCCTCCTCCTTTATCAGCCAGGGTCTCACAGGGCACGGCTAACCCGGGACATGGTGGGTCACATGAGAATGATGAGGCTACAGCACTGGTGGAATGTAACCCAAGTATTATACTAGTAGTATTTACTCAAGTACTGTACTGAAGTACAAATTTGAGGTACTTTACTTGAGTCTTTTCTTTTCATGCCTCTTTCTACTTCTACTCCGCTACATTTCAGAGAGAAATATTGTAAGTTTTTTACTCCGCTACATTCATCTGACAGCTTTAGTTACTTTACAAATTAAGATTTTTGCACCCAAAACACATGTAGCTCATAAAATACAATGTTTTAATATAAACTGAAATTAAGCCAACAATATACAGGCCAACAGGTCCAGCTGAAAGGCAGGACTTTTACTGTGAGGATTTTTCTGCATTGGGTTAGGGTTAGTTGTGCTTTTACTTTTAATACTTTTAAGTACATTTACCTTAGGATACTAACATTTTCAATGCAGGACCTTATTTGTAACATTAGGTTTTTTTTTATAGTAAAGGATCTGAATACTTCCATCGCTGCTGTTCTTGAAGTTGATTCCATTAGTTTTAACAAGCCAAGGAGGCTACATTGAGCTCACTCAGGAGGAAGAGTTTGAAGTGTAGTACAGGTCTAGTACACCTAATGAGGGTCACATTTTCAATGCAGGACTTGTACTGGTTACAGAGTATTTTTAGTGTGGTAGTACTTTTACTTAAGGATCTGAGTTACAGTAACTCTTTAAATGTGTAGTTTGCATGTTTGAATCTCTAACTTTACTGCTCTCATGCTCTACTTACATTAAAAAGCATGTTTCTGCACCAGATGACAGTAAACATTTGTTTGTTTGTGTAGCTTCAGTTGACCCAGAAATGTAAGTTTAGCCAGCGGTTTGCTCGGAGCCTTGCAGTGCGGGGGGGCGTTGGTGCAGAGCTGCAGCTGCACTCTGCAGCCGGAGGTTGTGGTGAAGAGGAAGGTTGCACCTTCATCACTTCTCAGCAGTGAGACGGCTCTGCAGGCTGCTCTGTGACCACATCCTCTCCTCTGCTGTCGCTCTCTGCTTGTTTTCAACCCCCCCAACAACAGCTCTGACCTTCTTCTGTACACAGACCAGAACGTCTGCTTCCTGTTGTCATGTGGTCGGCTCACACTCTTCCATTTACTCTCCTACTGACGCTGTTTGAACTAAAGGAAGAACTGCTTTATTCATGTAGAGAATGTAAACCGTCGTAAGCTTCTCTCACTCGTTGTAAAGTGAAAAAAAGATAGATATGACTTACAGTATCAGTCAGACCGATACTGTAAATAAACCCAGTTTAACAAGTTCAAATGGTTTCTTACAAAGAATAGAACAGCTTGGTTGATGATGGAATCAAATGTCACTGGAGAAACTTTAGTCACCTCTCAGTTTGCTTAATGGAAAATGTTAAGACCCAAATGAACCTGCTGATGAAGTTTCAACATGATGTAGCTGAGAAATGACTGATTTCTCAGAAAAGATGCAGATAGGCGAGCAGCTAAAAATACCTGACAGTCTGTGGAAAAAGTGATGTTCAGTGTCAGATGAGATGTGTGAGCAATGTCTAACCTATTTTAATCAACCATGATAATATCAACAATGTCTGCTATGAAGATTGACCCAGATATAGATTTAGATATAAAATGAATGTAGTGCAAGTTTAACTGAGATGTCAACAGGGGAAAAAAAAGTTTTTATAGAGAAATGAAAGCAGACTGAGATTCTCTGAAATGCTTTTATTAAGAGTACAAAAATGAATCCAATTAGCACAAGCACACAGAATGAAGTATTTCTAAAAATATGATTCCAAAGTATTTGCATGCCAGATATACAGTAGCTTTGAGATTACAAGAATATGCATAGAGCTCTCAATCTAGTTTAGCACAATACAAATGCACATCCACACAAGTGTTTTTTAAATTTTTTTTTTTTACATTTTTACAGGATTCAACACTGTTCCCCGTAGATTTCATTTGTTCAGGCCTCAGCTCTCAGTTGCTCCGTTTTCCAGTTGACCGCTGCAACAGACAGGACACGGCATCGTGAGCTCTTTTTATTACTCGTTCATTCCCATATTAATGTCAAGTGAAGTAAGTGGCAGAGAAAAGTCACAGTGTGGGACTAACCTGAAGCTTCCACACCAGAAAGGCCACAAAGGCTCCATAGAGGCTGCTCTTGATGATTAGAAGAGCGTAGGAGAGTTTGGCCGTCTGTGAGATCTTCAGATAATACTCTGCCGAAAGTTCAAACATTTACGTACAGTTAAGTGACATGAAGAGGAAACGACCGGTGCACTTTGTGGAGATCAAACAAGGAACCAACGCTAAATATTAGAGCCGATACATTGAGGTGTACAGAATTACAGAATAATGTTTACCTCTTGTCATGGCGCCTTCACCTTTACCTGATGATGGAAGAATAAGAAATGGATTAGAGGACAGATAATAATTTTTCCCAAAATTCAAAGATTCAGATTAGATCATTTCTGAGTTCCAAAAGAACCAAAAAGAACAGACCTTCAACACCCAGAACTGTATCTTCATGACTGATTGTTTCCTTTCCATTGAAGAATTTGACGATGCAGGTGAAACTTCTGCCGTGTGTGAACCAGTCTTCTACAGAGACACTCAGCCTGCTGGTGATTCTGTAAAACTTGTCTTCTCCCTGCAGGGCATCGTTATCAGTCGCCACACCGTTGGTGACATTATGCCCTTCGACTTTCCATTGAACAGTGACATGGTCTGGGTAGAATCCACTGGCCACACAAACAATGGTCTTCTTCCTCGAATCGTCTTTCTGCTTTTGACACTCATTTTCTGAAGGTGGAAGCACTTTCACTGTTGGTTCGGTGATTTTAAGGTCTGGATCTGCAAGAACAAATGACCCCAAAAATGTGAATCTGCCTATAGATCTACAGCAAACCAATGTGCAATATTAACTCATCTTCATGTGACCTATCAATACCAGAATTTAGACATGCACACAAGAGAACCATTAACTCCAAATAAAAGATAATCATTACAGGTTACAGAGCTCACACTGAGAGACATTAAAATCTAATTCCTTCAGATAAACGATTGGCTTCATGATGCTGTGATCTTACCAAGAACGGTTAGTTTGGTTCCCTCTCCAAATTCAGCAGGATAAGTGTTGGAGCACACCACTGACTCGCATGTAAAAAACTGACAAAGATCTACAACGGCTGAATTATGTCTAATTTTTTGTTTTTTACGCCATTTGTGACTATATAAGCTTGAAAAGAATGCATTAAGTCAGGTTTCTAGACCAAATAGCTGTTCTTTGCTATAGAAAATATTCCTCAATTATTTCTGTTGCAGTTTAGGCACAAAGCAACACAATGCTGCTCCAGCAAAGACACTGAAAGACATTTATTTATTTATTTATTTATTTTTTTTAACTAAAAAAAAAGCTAACTTAGTACTTCTCAGATTTAAGTTAAGAGAAGGTGCTCGAGACAACCATTTCTGCTCATGATTTTAGTCATTTTCTTACCCAACACTGTCAGTCTGGTGCCACTGCCAAAGTAAGCGGGATCGTAGTTGTTCACACTGATACGAGGCTACAGAAAAACTGCTCAACCTCTCACCACTGACAGCTGTACACTGACTTTGGGCTCTTTTTTTTTTTCAGAAAACTCAACTGTTGTAGAAACAATATATAGTCATACCAAATTGCATTAGTTGCTAACACCATTAAACTTCTAATTTAGGGTCTATTTAAGATTAGAACATTTGAAAACAACCCTTCGCTCTACTAGTTTGCCGTTATATCCTATGGAATATTGTTATCACACAGCCTTGTTACATTACTTAAGTTTAGTAATTGTCTTACCTAAAACGGTGAGTTTAGTTCCAGCTCCAAAGTAAGCCTCTGACTGGGAACTCACAGTGTCTGACAGCTCTGATAAGAACTGGCTGTGAGAGTAATAATCTGGGCGTAGAGCCAAATGTTTTCTAGCTGCAGCACTTTGACTGGACAACATAGACTAGGATTGTTTTTACTGGCACAAACTGTCTTCTGCATTAACTTTTTTCACACATTTAAAATGAGCACACTCTCTCTCTGTTCACTGCCATCAAATAAAATGTCTATGAAATATATTCTTAATATTGCCCATGATCTTAGCATACCAACAAGCTGAGAATCGTGCCCTGAGCTGTTTAGTTGCAGGTTTTCTTACCTAAAACAGTGAGTTTAGTTCCAGCTCCAAAGAAAGCCTCGTTGTAGGAGCACAGAGACCTTCAGCTGGAACAAAACCTCTTCCTACTGCCTCTCTTCATCTGGGCCACTTTCAAATTACTCCAACTTTCTCTCTTTCTCTGACATTTAAAGACTTGAACGTATAGCTTACACAATAGTCATATCCTAGACTTATTGACCCAATTTAAACATCTATTCATGCCTTTTGTGGTTATTTTATTATTTGTATCTATAATGTATCTAATAATGGGTAAAACATGAGTTGTTTGAGCCTTTAAATTCTTAAAAACAACAAAATCAAAACTTAATGTTTTCTTACCTAAAACAGTTAACTTTGTTCCTCCACCAAAGTAAGCCTCTGCACCCCCACCAGAGTCACAGTGCACCTGATCAGTGCTCAAAACATGCTGCTTCTACGTTCTATCTTTGCTTTTTTAGTTTTGTACTAAATGTACAGTAACTTTCCTTTAAAACCAACACCTAAATGAATAAATACAATAGGAGCATCTCTTTTACCAAGGTACCTTACCCAGAACAGTCAGTTTAGTTCCCTGGCCGAAATAGGCTTCGCGCTGACACAGCGTTGAAACTTAAGAACAAAAAGCTCTGAGCACTGAGCAGCACCTAAATCAAAGGAACTCACTAGAATGGAGTGCTGTTAATTTCTTAAAATGAATTACAATTTTATTTTTTTATTTGATTGCTTACCTAAAACGGTTAACTTTGTTCCTCCACCAAAGTAAGCTTCATTAGCACCAAAGTCAGTGTCACTTATCTTTGCTTTTTAGTTTTGCAACTTTAAGGTTTATCGCAAGTTGTATGCAACGCAAACTTCTGACTTATCAACCTGATGAACTTTATTTCAACTTACCGAGAACAGTCCATTGAGTTCCCTGGCTGAAATAGAGTAGTACTGCTTCCAACTGTCAGTGTTTTAGCTTGAGAACAAAAACTTTGAGCAGAACTGAAACTTTAAAGAGCTTGAGTGCACTAAGTTTAAGTTTGAAACACTCCAATAACTGCTATTTTTTTTCATTTCTTACCTAGAACAGTTAACTTTGTTCCTCCACCAAAGTAAGCCTCTGCAGTCTGGGTCACAGTGTACTCCATCAGTGCTCAAAACAGTCCAACATGCTGCTTTTACTTTGACTCTTTAGTAAACTCGACTTAGTACAGTAAGAAACACTCTAATTCCAGTACTATTTTTTTTCCGCGTGATTTGATATCTTACCTAAAACAGTTAACTTTGTTCCTCCACCGAAGAAAGCTTCATAAGAACCAGAGTCACAGTGTACTCCATCAGTGCTCAAACCAGCCCAACATGCTGCTTTTACTGAGCTTCTTTGCTTCCAGGTGTTTTAAATGTTAGTTGTATCAAATATGACTTTTTCTTTAAATCCAATACCAACATTTGCTGTACTGCAGTCTGGTTATTACAAGATTAATGTAACACAAACTTTCCCCCTCAAAAACCAACCTACTTGTGTATGTTGAACTTCTCCTACAGGAAAATGAATGTGAAGATTTTTGGATGTCTTACTTACCGAGAACAGTCAGTTTGGTTCCCTGACCAAAGTAGGCTTCAGAATTGGCACAGTGCTCCGGCTTAATATCAAAAAGCACTGAGCTCAACTTAGACTATGAAGACCCAAGTACATTATGATTCTTAATGAACCACACACATTATACAGCTTATGTTCAGGTTTAACCATCCTTGACTTACCCAAAACGGTCAGTTTGGTTCCCTTTCCAAAGTAAGCTTCGTTTGTGTTGTCACAGTGCAGAGAACTGAGCATGAAACTCTCTCCTCTTTTTCTACCAGAACTCTCTTTAGAAAGTTTTTACTGTTTATACTAAGACTCTAAAGCAATGTGACAATTATGAAAACAAAGTAATAAACAGAAATATTACCTAAAACAGTCAGTTTGGTTCCTTTTCCAAAGAAAGCAGGATCAGTGTAGGTCACAGTGTTCTGTCTTCAGCTCAATATTTCAACTTTTTCATATTAAGAGTTTCTACCTTCACTTTCATACCCACATGTCTACTATTGTAAGTTTGTTGCAGTGAACTGAAGCCGTGAGCGATGCTACTTACCCAAAACAGTGAGTTTTGTTCCCTTTCCAAAGTAAGCTTCAGTTCCAGTGTCACACTGAATATCTCCTCGACCAAAAAGTCTCAAAAGGTCCCATAATCAGCATGTTGAGACACAGTGTGATAATCCAGGGGATGAAGAAGGTTTAAACATGCAGGATACGCCTCATAATGTCCAATTATGTTCGTTTATGTCGAGGCGAGTGAAAGAAGCATCCCAATGCTCCACATTTGAATTAAAAGTAATTAAAAAAACATTTTTTTTCCAGCAGATTTTCTGCATAAACATGGACTTTTCAATGCCAAAGTGTGCTGCC
>CM046806.1:7353835-7408835 GCA_025617405.1 Perca schrenkii
GCTCTTGGCGCCGCCCGAGATGAGTGTGATTGGTTTAAAGAAATGCCAATAAACCAGAGCACGTTTTTCTCTTATCCCGGAAAGCTGTGTGGACTAGCCAGACCCTCCTCCGCAGCGCTGTGGAGGAAGGTCTGACAATGTGAGACTAGTTACAGTACAATATGTAACTCATGATGTCCATTGAGCGTCTCAGTGCTTGTTGTTTGTCCCAAACGGATCTCCCTTGAGACTGGAACCCTGCGTCTTAATGAGGTTACCTGTAAAAAATGAAGGTAAAATAAAAATGTTATAACTGTCAGTTAATGTAATGTGTATGAAAGTCTATATTGATTTTCATTCATATTTTTAAATGAAACTTTCAATATATACATTATTACACTTTGGTACATGATTGTGGTTATATCTTTTTTATTTTTATTTTTGCAGTTAATAAATTTACATTAGCAGTACATTCAGTTGTCAAAGAACTAAACCCCTGAGCAGCAGCTGTTAGAAGTCCTAGGAGGTTTTTATTGAAGCAGTGGCATCAAACCACATCACTGTGTGCTGGCAGCGCAGAAATACACAGCTGAGTCGGATAGATTCACTGTGCGAATGAACAGAGATTCTTTCGATGTGCCTTCTCCCTTAATCTGGAATCTGGAGTCCTTGAACTGGTCCTCGTAGCTTGGATCACCCTGGAGGACTGTGTACCCGATGAGGCTCATAGAGCGCCTGCTCTGTGTAGTTTGGTGTTGGTACCACAGCATAACTTGGAGGCTGCTGTCATCATGACTGCAGTTAATCCTGAGCTCGTTAGTCCCTTCCTGCACAAGTTGAGGAGAGGACTGTTCAAAGGTAACACTCTCCACTGTTCCTGTGACGAAAGTCAATTCATATTTTAAAATGCCAAATGTTCACACCATAAGCACACAGACATTGATGTTACAGAGAAAAGTCAGAAAACATTGAATCAGACTTACTTGTAAGCATGAGCAGTAAAACTCCAAATGTGTATAAAGCTGGAGGCATCCTGGAAACTAAAACCAAGATTTGTGCAAAAGTGATAATTCAGAAAAAGAAGTGTGCAATTGTTCTCACATCAAATTAACAATTAGCGTATACTAAAACCTGGTATCGGAGCTGGAGCATTCACATGTCACTCTGCTCTGTCAAAATGAGAGATGACTATCTTCCATTCTCCATATATCACACCTCCTCTATCCCCACCTTCTTCCTCTGCTCGCAGCTGATCTTCTGCCTGCTACTGCTTCTTTGGTGCATTTTCTGATCAGAAATGAATAATACATATATGATATATTATGATGGATTGTCTTGGTGTAGTGGTTTTAGGCCTTCAATTAATCAGAAATGTCTGACTGTAAAGCTGTTGTATAGAGTGATTCTGGAAAACCAAAAAATGTGAGAAACTAAAACTGAACACTAAAGCTTGATGAATTTAAAGGTCTAGTGTGTAATGTGTTTAGTCGTTCATTATCAAAATCTGTGTTGCCTGTTCACAAAGTTGTCCTTTTTTCATGAATATTTACCTCCACCATCAATTCCAAGTATTCCTTTTGGCTTGAAATTTTACATTTGCATTTGTATGAACTGGGGTAGACGCTCCATATTCATGCGCCATCTTGAAATACGTTAGCTGGTAAGGGACATACAGGACACACTACTCCGCCTTTCGGGTTTTCGCTGTCACATGATAAACTCACAGGTGCTGCTAATGTTGCTAATGGGTATCGTAGCTCCCCGGCCCCGGCTAGTTTGAAGAAGGAAACGTGGAGGACCACACGTATTCAAAATCCAAATTTCAGGAATAGGAATCTTCTTCTTCGCCCAGAAAAAGAGAGGATATTGAAAAGAGCAAGACAGTCTTTTTGAAGCGTGAAGGCTACCGTAGCTGTAATGCGTACTTTGAACTGCGCGGTGCGAGAGAGTTGATTGCGATATATGATCTCAATGCTAGATGGGAGAAATTCCTACACATTGGACCTTTTTAACTAGATTTTGTAATTGTATTTTTATATAGGTCTACATTTTTGTGAAAAGCCTACTACCTCGAGCATGCAACCTTTTTTTTTTTTTTTTTTAAATTTTTTATTGTCGTTCTTTTTACGTTTAAGACTTAAGAGTAAGCAGGAGTAATCTGCAGGTTTTCATTCCCACCAAAGACTAGCAGACTTGATCTAGAAAAAAAAACAGTTTTTAAAAGATATTCATAGCTGACCATCATTGAATATTGACTAATATTGCTTAACGTCCTTGAATTTAGAAGCCAATATGAATTTATCTTTGATGCTGAATGTAATTACTTTTATGGTGTAATATTGTGCTCTTGTAACTAACCGTAACCCTAACCCAGGTACGGACTCCTACTGGGACAAATAAATAAACTTTTATTCTAATTTATGTTGTAAAACGTGAGAATGACTGCCCAAATTGCATTTCTAAAGCAAGCTTATTGCTAACAACAGTTCAATAATGTTTCTTCAGAATGGCCATCTCTAGGAATTAGTTTTCGCTGTGCATGGAGTCCACTTGTAGGTTGTTTGTCATGCGGTTGGCTGTGACAAGAAGGAGCTGGTTGAGCCATCACTGCAGCAGCGTTAGCATGTAGGCTACTTCCACAATGCGTATTCATGACTCAACCAACTCCTTCTTGTCGGTTATTGGCTGGAACACTGTTATGGTTCGTAGGGCAGGTTGGCCAGTTTGTTTATCTTGCCGTTTGCCTGGGCTTTCTACAGAGACCGCATTTTTTGTGTGTGTGTTCAGGGGACAGGCAGCTAAAGAATAGTGTGGAGATGTTTGCTGTATGTGACAAAAAATGTTGTAGCCTAAAAAACACGTCACATCACTTAGAGCACCTTTTAATGTAAGAACAGTTATTTATCCTGCCTCTCAGGATCTTGAACATGAACACAGAGAAAAAAAGAGAACGGGGTTTTGGTGATGGGGTGTCATTAAACCACATCACTGTGTACTGGCGGCGCAGAAATACACAGCAGAGTCTGCTAGATTGACTCTGGGAATGATCAGAGCTCCTGTTTGGGTGTCGTCTCGTGTAATGTTAAACCGATCTTTAAATTCCTTCTCATACTTGGGGCCACTGCCAATGTAGCTGTATCCAATCAAGCTCATCAAACTTCTCTCAGTTTGCTGGTACCAGAGCATTGTATACATGCCGTTATCATTATGACTGCATTCAATTTCTACCCTGGACGTTTCGTTGACTATTCTTGGATGAGACGGCTGAAACGTCACACTCTTAGCTTGGTCTGTGGGGAAAAAACAGATTAGAAAGTGGTTGATACAGAAGCCTCTGTGGGGAAAAATGTGTATCACAATTAAGTAGTTGTTTTTGCAGTTCATTTCATTACATGGAAGCAAGATGAGAAGAAATCCGATCACAGTTGGAGACATCGTCCAGGTTTGTTTCTGCTGCAGGAGAAACTTCCTTCACTGAGAGTCTGTTTAAAGAGACTCAGCGCCTCATGTGAGACCATGAGGGTTTTTAGTGAGGGAGTGGCATTAAACCACATTACTGTGTACTGGCAGCGCAGAAATACACAGCAGAGTGTGACAGGTTTGCTTTGCGTATAATCACAGCTCCTCTCACTGAGCCGTCTCTTGTCATCTTGAATTGTTTTTCAAACTGACCCTCGTAGGTTGGGGAGGTCTCATATCCATACCCAATGAGGGTCATAGACAGACTGTCCTCTCTCTGCTGATACCAGAGCATTACTGGACGACTAGTATCATCATGGCTGCAGTTTATCTGGACCTCAGTGCCCTCATTCACTATCTGGGGATCCGATTGTTGAAATGTGACAGCGCTCGCCTGACCTGTGGAGAAAGCAGATTCAGATGAAACGGTTGTTAATGCACAACAGAAAAAGAATATTTATATTTTGCATTATTGTTTAGCATGTTATATAAAAAAATATATAAATAGTGACTACTTTTTATGTAATTCAGAATAACATTTGAGATCTTACAATAAAAACCGATGAAGAGAAAAGCCAAGGTTTGCATAGACCAAGACATTATCAGGCACTGATGTGAGAAATCTAAGGCTCAGGGTGAGTGTGTGTGTGTGTGTGTGTGTGTGTGTGTGTGTGTGTGTGTGTGTGTGTGTGTGTGTGTGTGTGTGTGTGTGTGTGTGTGTGTGTGTGTGTGTGTGTGTGTGTGTGTGTGTGTGTGTGTGTGCACAGCTGCATACTAAGTGCTGTGCCTCCACCTATTGGTTGAATGTTTGTTTTTTCAGCATTCTTAAATATAAATATTAGAATTTCAGCAGACTTTGTATACCCAGGTATTGTGAGAGGTCATTATTTGAATGGGTGCATAGGTCAAATACAAACAATATATAAGTAATATAATGGTACAAGACAACAACATTTTCACCCTGTTTTTTTCCTTACTTAATTTTTGTTTTTTTCTTTTT
This sequence comes from Perca schrenkii, assembly GCA_025617405.1. Taxonomy (NCBI): domain Eukaryota; kingdom Metazoa; phylum Chordata; class Actinopteri; order Perciformes; family Percidae; genus Perca; species Perca schrenkii. The sequence goes on from CM046806.1 coordinate 7,358,274, forward strand.
TTGGGGGGGCTTTTCTGCCTTAAATCTTTGACAGGACAGCTAGGTGAGAGAGAGAGAGGGGGAAGACACGCAGGAAATTTGTCACAGGTTGGATTTGAACCCTGGACCTCTGCGTCGAGGCATAAACCTCTCAGTATATGTGCGCCTGCTCTACCACTGAACCAACCCGGCCACACCTACCTATTTCTGACATAAGGTCATTGGCACGCTCCAGTAACATATATCAGTTATTCCTTGTGGGATCTTTAACATCTCAGAAGAGGAATAAATGCATTAGGTGTAGTCAAACGCTGTCACTGGCCAAAATATAGTGGCAGAAGTAGAATTTGTCTTGAAAGAGAAGTTGTCCTGAAATTGTCCCATAATCAAAGTTCAAGTTGCAATGCACTGAACTCCGACATCACCTGGGCCACAATCTGCAGACGCTGAGTTATTAGCAGATTTTCTGAAGATTTAAAACTTTTTTTTTTTTTAATAACACTGTTAATACATCTCCACCCCAAGCAGAAAAAACACATCCCCACACATTATAATTTTTAGTCATTGCTGAAAACTGTAAAAAAGAATCCTGCAGATTCCGTTTGGGCCTGGACATCACCAATGACTCCATGTATCCTTTTTGACTAACTGCACAGTAGAGCGAGCTGAGCATTAATATTGCATTTTTGAAAATGTCTGTATTATCACAATTTGTATTGTCTTTTACTACCTACATTTTTTACTTCATGTCAGTTCTAATGAATCCATTTAGTTCTAATGAAGTATTTTCTCCAGAGTTTTGATTCTGTGTCACATGGTTTCAGTGGTTTCCTGTTGGCGTGCTGTTATCCTCTGGATCATTTTTGGAGGTTTTTGTACGAGAGCGTCACTGTCTTTATTACTGTGTATACTCGCTGCTCCAAAATATTCTCCGCTGTCTTCAGGGTGGCTCAGGTTCAGGATGTGAAGATAAGCTGTTTTCTCTCCATCTCCACTCACGCTAAAGTGGCTTTCAAACGCTGGCTCAACCTTAGGAGTTTTATAATTCATGTAGGCAATCAGCTTGAGGGAAGTGTCTCCTGCTGAGCGCTGATACCAGAGGATGGTGTCATAGCTCGGGATTTGATGGGTGAGGCTCAGGTTGGCTTCAACGTTGGTTCTCCAAAACAGCTGAGTTGGAGTCTGAGACACTTGTTTTTCTTTACTGAGGTAAACCCCTGTAAAGAGATCAAGACAATTGTAGTTTGTATTGCAGTGGATGAAACCTTATTGTGTGTAAATTACAGTAAGAAATAAGGAATCAGTTATCGGTGGATGTAAATGTTCCACCTCAGTTCCTCCACCTATAAAGATTTTTGAGGGTTATATTCGAAATGAGCAAATATGGCTTAATGAATGTGTAATACCTTTAATCCAGAAGACAGTGATGATGGAAAGGATGAAATGAGATGGCATCTTGTTGAATGTGACGAACCAGCTAGAGTCTCTTGACTTTGTGGAGATGAAGGCGGGACAGGAAGAAGAAGGTGACAATGAAAAACCTTTCAGTATGTCTGCCTTTTCTGGAAAGGAAAGACAACGCTGATGGCTGAAACTTTGATAAGTGAAAGTTTACCTTGTGCACTGATGACCTACTTTAGTTTAAAATCAGTAAATTAATGTTGATAGCGGGCACCGAGTGGTGAAAAAAATGCAGCACAGACTGTGCCAAATTCAAGATAATTACCAGGAAAATAGCCTACAATAGATGGCCTCTGAAGTTGTTTTACTTTCAATGAGGCGATGGTGTTGTGTGACATGGTTTCCTTCAGCCGAGTGGAAAGTCTTTCGTGGTCTGGCATGACATGGTAACCACCAGCTGGGATTGGGAATATTTAAAGTGCTCGTATTATGCTCATTTTCAGGTTCATAATTGTATTTAGAGGTTATATCAGAATAGATTTACATGGTTTAATTTTCAATAAACACCATATATTTATTGTACTGCACATGCAAATTGCTGCAGCTCCTCTTTTCACTCTGTGTGTTGAGCTCTCTGTTTTAGCTACAGAGTGAAACATCTCACTTATGTTCAATCTTTGTTGGGAGTCGCACATGCCCAGTAGCTAGGTAAGGACTACTAGCCAGTCAGAAGCAGAGTATGAGGGCGTGCCATGCTAGCAGCTAGGTAAGGACTAATAGCCAGTCAGAAGAAGAGTATGAGGGCGTGCCATGCCAACAGCTAGGTAAGGACTACTAGCCAGTCAGAAGCAGAGTATGAAGGCGTGCCACGCTAGCAGCTAGGCGAGCATTATAACGTGTGTTACAAAGTGACCACGTTTGTCTCTGAAGTAAAGGCTGGACTACAATAGAGCCGTTTTGGAGCAGTTGGTGAACAGTGTTTTCTGTTGGAGATGGTAAGTCCCTTTGGGGGGGACTTTGGGCTTTTTCACTTTGTAAACCTATAACGTGCATAAAAACATATATAACCCAATAAAGGAAAGGGGGGAGCCAAAAAAAGCATAATATGAGCACTTTAAGGCTTTAGCTGTGAGGAATAAATGTACTCGTTGTATGATTAATCCCAAAAAATTGCCTGATAATTATAAATCGAGCTCTGTTCGTGAGTGTCAATGCTGTTGAGTATGACAAGCTGTGTACAACAGTAAAGGGAAGTGAATTGTGGCAACTTATAAACATGATGAACAAGAGTGATAAGTTGGTAAATCAAAGTGAAACCACAAATAATCACACGATCATGGGGGAGATCATCTTTGACCTACATTCAGAGTGGAGGTTTTTGTCAAGAGCAGATGGATGTTTGATGTACTGTGCTTCTCTTGCTGCACAAAAGTAGGTTGCCGTGTGTTCAAGTGCTTTTAGATTATTTATGGAAAGGGAACCATTTTTTGCATCGCCACTCAAATCTCCGGCTAATTTGAAATGTTCTCTAAATGGCTTTTCCACGCTGTTGTTGGTGAACTGTACATATCCATATCCGACCAGTTTCAGAGCCGTGTCTCCAGGTGACTGCTGGTACCACAGCATCACTCTGTAGTCGCTTTGTCCGTGTGTGCAGAAAAACTTCACATCATCACCGGCCTTTCTGATCGCAGCGGAGGGAGACTGATGGATCTGAACCCCCAGAGAAAAACCTACAAAAAGAGACAAAACCCAAGGTTTATTTTAAAACTGCACGGTATGGGGAAATATGCGACACGCGATAACGTTATTACTTGCAATAAATAAACAAGATATTAAGGTGTCCTCGGTTCTGCCTTTCTGCTGCTTTCAGTATTCTACTAAAATTGCTTGTTGAATTTAAAACCAAATGAAAGGAAATCCATACCAATGTTTTATCGTACAAATTGAACACTGATTATAAAAGGCACAACTAAAAAAAGGTGACAGTTACATTTTAAAGTGCAGTTTTCTACTGATTTTTTTTTTCTTTCTTTCTTTCAATTAACACAAAAATCTCTCTGTTGCGATGTGTTCATTGCACCGGTTATCGCGATGATGATGAACAAAAAACGATATATTGTGCAGCCAGTTTATTTGCTTCCACATCTAAAAAAAAACTACAAACTTGTTGATTCGGAGAAGAGATAACATTACCTATGAAATGACAACAAAGTAGAAAACGAATCATTTTGTTGGACAGTTGTTTGTCCCATGCAGATTTAGTTATCTGATGGTGAAGATCATCAGACGTCTACTCTAGCTATATGACTGCACTGAATATGTAAAAACAGAGCGGAGACGCGAGGAAGTGAGGTAGAAATCACATGACGGAGACCTCGACTGCAGCTGGCTGTTGACGACAAAACCACAGTTGATAAAGTGGGTGTTTTTAGTTTTTGTGCAGTTGAAAGGAGATCCTCCTCAACGTGTGTATCGAGCTGCACAGTAGTACGTTGCACTGTGCTCCGGCTCTTTTAGGTCCACTATGAACAGGGAGACATTCTTTGCTGTGTTTCCACTTAGATCTCCAGTGATATTGAAATGCCCTTTATACGATTCTTCATATCTTATCGTACTATATTCTACATATCCGATGAGTTTCAGAGCCGTGTCTCCAGGTGACTGCTGGTACCACAGCATCACCGTGTAGTCAGGTTGTCCGTGAGTGCAGACGAGCTGCACGCCATCCCCGGCCTTTCTGATCGCAGCAGAGGGAGACTGATGGACCTGAACCCCCAGAGAAAAACCTGCTGTAAGGACAGTTGGACACATAACTGATTTAAGATGGGGCTGCACAAAATATATATATATTTTTAAATCGTCGATCGCGATATTAACACATCGCGAAAGACTGCAACATGTCACAAAAGACACTTAAAGATTTTTTAGGTTAGTTGAATGAAAAACTACACTTCAAAATGTTCTTTTAGTGGTGCATTTAATGTTAAATTAATTCAATTAAAGAATATTGGAAATTATTTTCTTTTGGCTTTTTTTAAATTCAACAAGCATTTGCTTTTGCAGAACTGAGTACATTCTGATACCTGTTCATTTATCGTGAGTAATAACGTTATCACAATGTTCAACAACGTTATCGCATATTTTCCTCATTGTGCAGCTCGTATTTAAGATGTGGAAGTAAATACAGTACGTTGTACTGCACAGTGAAGCAGTTGTTACCTGTGAGGAGATGGCAAAAGACAAATCTAATCATCATGTAGAGACAATTGATCTGAAGTCATGGATCAAACTTGGTATTAAGTTATGACAGCGCCTCTTCGGTTTGTGTTTTCTCTTTAAACAAAGTCACAATAAGTAGGAAGCAAACGTGACGTAGAAAGGAGGAGTGGCTTCATGTTGCACATTAAGCTGATATGCTCTTCCTTTCACCTGATTCCTTCAAAAGAGGTTTTCACTTGTGACAGATTTCATTACAGTACATATTAAAGTGTAACTAATGGCTTGACTGGTTAACACGGCACGGTTGCAGTAGCTGTTGATGATATGATTGCATCAAACCAAAGTTCACCACAAAAGCAGGTGTCTGGGAGCAGTTTATTCCATGTCTTATTATAAACCAGTGATGAGAAAAGATTGAGCAGAGTTTTTGTAAAGTGCAGATGGGATATTTGTCAGCGTGCTTCACTAGCTGCACAGTAGTAAACAGCACTGTGCGCTTGTTCTACAAGTTTGATTTTAAGAGAGGCGTTCTTTGCTGTATTTCCCCCCAAATCTCCATATATATTAAAGTCCTCTTTATATGTATCTTCCATTGTGGCATCTTTAAAGTACAAATATCCAATGAGTTTCATAGCCGTGTCTCCAGGTGAGCACTGGTACCAGAGCATCAACCTGTAGTCCGTTTTATCATGGCTGCAGAATATCTCCACTTTGTCTCCAGATTTGGTGATGAGATCAGAGGGAGACTGACGGACATCAAGACCCAGACACACACCTGGAAAAGGGGAAATCAATTAGCAATGCAGAAGATATAGATAAAGTTGTATTCCTGAATTATTCTAAAAAAATGATTACCAATGAGCCAAGAGAATAGGAATAGTGTTGGCATGTTGTCCTCCTGTCTGTCTGAATGAACACAGAGCTGCTGGCAGAATAGTGGCTCTGTTAACTTGAGAATCTTTATCAGCAGCCTCCAATCAAATCTAAATCAGCTACATCATATTTCCTAGTGCTTCATGTGTTGAACTGAAGAGTATTTCTGGAACTCCAGCGCCGCCTGCTGGAACGATATCAAAGCAAACATTTGGTTCCTAATCTACTCACCAAATGTGTTGGCAACCAGTTATTGTTCAGCTGCTCATACTTGTCACATCACTGTGTTTACTGACGGCACAGAAGTACACAGCGCTGTCCTCAAGCTGCAAGTCTTTCACAGTAAGAGCCCCGCCCTCTCAGACTTTTCTTTGATGGCTGAATATTTGGTTTGAGGAGCCCCCCCCCCCGTAGTCTGGCTGTCCACCAACAGCTGTGTAGACAACGAGGGTCATGGTCTCCCCTGGACGCTGTCTGTACCAGTACATCTGGGTATGAGAAACATCTTTGTTGTGGCTGCAGTTCATCTCTGCAGATTGGGAAACATAACTCCAACTGATTTCAGGGTGTTGGGTCACATCCTGGCACTGACCTGTGTGGAGAAAATCCAAAACAAAGTATAATTTGCATTCCTTCTGAAAAAGGAATATTAACAATGTAACACTTGTAAATGTTTCAGATTTTCTTTTTACGGTTTTCCGTATTCAGAGAGCCAAATTGTAAGTTTTTTTGTGCAAGCAAAAACATGTTGACATTGAAAAAGATAAAGCTTGGAAAAGATGGTGATTGAAAACAAAAAGCCCAGTGTAGTCCAAATAAGCATATATACTACCATGTTAATACAGGCATGGAAGCAATTACAGATGGTAATCTACTAATCATACTCTCTTAGAAAATACATAAACATCTTTATTCTTGTACCTTGAAGCCACAGAGACGAGACTTTAAACGTGATGAGATCTTCAGTCATCATAGTGATCCTGTCAACATGAGATGCAGCCTCAGCTGACATTATGGGTATTTGACAGAGGTTAAACCCAGAAGGAATCTCCCATTTAAATCTCTGATCTTAATTGGAGGAAAAACCTATGTTGGTGTGAAGGGGTTGATACAGGTGCAAGAGGCTGTAATACAGAGATGAAACAATGTGTGATGAGGTTTTTGTACTGAGGAGCAGTGATATGTAGCACTGTGTAAACTAGCAGCACAGAAGTACACTGCACTGCTGCTCAGGCTGAGTTCTTTAATTATTAATGTGCAGTTTTGGTCTTTGTTTGCACTCCCTTCCATCGTCACATTCACTCCGGTCTCTGGATATCCATCATTATAATACACATATCCCAGGAACTGTAGCTGTCTTTTTGACTGCTTGTACCAGAGGATTTGGTTATAGTTTGGAATGGTGTGTAAACATCTGATTTTGGCTGGCTGTCCTGGTCTGCTGTAAATGTCAGCTGGAGTCTGGAAGACTTGATCACTGAGAGAGGAACCTGCTGAAAAGACACAAACCAAAAAACATGACACAATGTGTAAGAATGGTAAATGTATCAATGTAATATAAAATTCAGTTATAGCTAAAATAACATGGCGTAGTAAATTTGCTGTACACAAAACTATAACCAGATGTTGTTAAAAACGAATGTCTTTTGATGACATTACCTGAAACCAGAATAGTGTTCAAATGAATGCTTAGGAATAGGATGATCATGTTGTCTTTTTGGTTTGGTTATTTTGTTTGGTGGTAATTTTATTGTTGATATGAAAGAGATCCTCAGCGTATCAGCAGTCCTACTGATTATTTCCAACCTCCTCTTTGAGTAAACCCTCCTGTCAGCAAACCAACAGGAAGTCATTAGGTGGGTGGTGTCATAGTTCATCCTCCCCCTTCTCCTCCATTATAACCCTCATGTCAACTACCACTAAATGCCACTGGCTCAGTATAAAGATCTGATTAAAGATATACTGCCACCTTTATGAAAGGGGGGGAATACAGGTATCGGTGAGACTGTAAGCTGTTACATCCCAGGAACTGTAGTTGTCTTTTTGACTGTTTGTACCTGAGGATTTGGTTATAGCTTGGAATGGTGTGTAAAGTTTATCAATGTTTTAATGCCCCAAACATCTCCTTCCAGGCAGTGCCGCCTGGAAGGCACTAGGGTTAGGTTATGGTTATGGTTAGGGTTAGGTGCCTTAAAGTCAACGGTCACAGCACTACCTGGAAGGAGACTTTGGGGGCTTAAAACACCATTGAGCGTGTGTAAACAACTGATTTTGGCTGGCTCTCCTGGTCTGCTGTAAATGTCAGCTGGAGTCTGGAAGACTTGATCACTGAGAGAGGAACCTGTTGAAAAGACACAAACCAAAAAAACATGACACAATGCATAAGAATAAGCACAGGTAAATTCAGCAATGTAATGTTACGTTATATTGTAACTATCCCTTTAACATTATAATCATTATGTCAACTACCACTCTACGCCACTGACTGGCTCAGTGTAAAGATCTGATTAAAGATATACTACCCCCCTATGAAAGGAAGGGATACAGGTGCAGGGGCTGAGAGCTGTAATAAAGACGTGGAACAACATGAGGTTTTTGTACTGAGGAGCAGTGATATGTAGCACTGTGTAAACTAGCAGCACAGAAGTACACTGCACTGCTGCTCAGGCTGAGTTCTTCTATTGTTAATGTGCAGTTTTGGTCTTTGTTTGCACTCCCTTCCATCGTCACATTCACTCCGGTCTCTGGATTTCCATCATTATAACTCATATATCCCAGGAACTGTAGCTGTCTTTTTGACTGCTTGTACCAGAGGATTCGGTTATAGTTTGGAACGGTGTGTAAACATCTGATTTTGGCTGGCTGTCCTGGTCTGCTGTAAATGTCAGCTGGAGTCTGGAAGACTTGATCACTGAGAGAGGAACCTGCTGAAAAGACACAAACCAAAAAAACATGACACAATGTATAAGAATGGTAAATTTAGCAATGTAATATAAGCTTCAGCAATGTAATAAAAATACAAAATTCAGTTACAGCTAAAATAACAGCGCTGTAGTAAACTTGCTGTTCACAAAACTATAACCAGATGTTGTTAAAAACGAATGTCTTTTGATGACATTACCTGAAACCAGAATAGTGTTCAAATGAATGCTTAGGAATAGGATGATCATGTTGTCTTTTTGGTTTGGTTATTTTGTTTGGTAATAATTTATTGTTGATATGAAAGAGATCCTCAGCGTTACAGCAGTCCTACTGATTATTTCCAACCTCCTCTTTGAGTAAACCCTCCTGTCAGCAAACCAACAGGAAGTCATTAGGTGGGTGGTGTCATAGTTCATCCTCCCCCTAACACTAAAACATCTGATTTTGGCTGGCTCTCCTGGTCTGCTGCAAATGTCAGCTGGAGTCTGGAAGACTTGCACACTGAGAGAGGTGCCTGTTGAAAAGACATAAACCAAAAAAACATGACACAATGTATAAGAATAAGCACAGGTAAATTCAACAATGTAATAATGTTATATTGCAACTATGATTTAACATTATAATCATTACGTCAACTACCACTCTATGCCACTGACTGGCTCAGTGTAAAGATCTGATTAAAGATATACTACCACCCTATGAAAGGAAGGAATACAGGTGCAGGGGCTGAGAGCTGTAATAAAGACGTGGAACAATGTGATGAGGTTTTTGTACTGAGGAGCAGTGATATGAAGCACTGTGTAAACTAGCAGCACAGAAGTACACTGCACTGCTGCTCAGGCTGAGTTCTTCTATTGTTAATGTGCAGTTTTGGTCTTTGTTTGCACTCCCTTCCATTGTCACACCAAGTCCAGCCTCTGGATAGTTATCGTTAAAATATACATATCCCAGCAACTGTAGTTGTCTTTTTGATTGTTTATACCAGAGGATTCGATCATAGCTTTGAATACTGTGTGAACAGTGTATTGAGGCTTTTTGTCCAAGGTTGTTGTAAGTGTTGGCTGGAGTCTGGTGGACTTGGTCACTTGGAGAGGAACCTACGGAAAAGCAAGTGCAAGACACAAGTTTAATTTTGAAAGTAACTAGGGAGAAAACCTTTCTCTCCCAATGCTTTCTTTGGATCGGTTTGTACTGGGTGTAATTGAATGTACATGTCAGAGCTCATAGTATGAAACCTAAATAGCAAAAGCAAACTGCAAAGAAAAAGAGCAAATGTCCCCCAATTCATTACCTGAAACCAGGATACAATTCAAGGTTATGCAGCAGACAATGATCAGCATATTGTGTGTTCAGACTGAATTTGAAGACCGTCTTCTTTCTGGAACTATTTTTGCCACTATACATGCAGATATGACAATCATTCCCTCCTCTTTTTTTTTTCTAAAAAGGCCCTCCTATCGGAAAATGAAGGTGGGCGTGGTCATAGTGCATCCTCCAGTTCAAAGTTAAAAAAGCATAAAACCCAATGGCTACTCCTTTATGGAAAAAATGAGAATGTTGGTCAATATTGAAATCCCAATTATTTAACGTGATTACTCACTGACTTTTGGAAAGGTGTTGCAATTATTGAACTTAAACCGTTAAACAAATCAACAGTAACACCTTAAACTGTGAATTTTTCCCCAAATACTTTTTTTTTCATTTAACTTTTTGAATTCCCCTTTCAGAACACAATAAGAAAAATAAGAGTTTACTTGCAAAATGTAATGTGCAAAATAATCAGTTTTTTTCGATTGCATTGTTAGTTGCTGTGATCAGCCACACCTAGGATCTATTTATCGCAATATAAATAAATAAAACCTATGGCAAGGACCTGAAATGAACAAGCGATGCATTTTTTTTTATTATATGGATCAATTCAACTTTCCTTATTAAAGCCCAGATGTGAACATACAAGTTAATTTTCATTTATGTGTTGTATTGTTTTCCCACATAGTTTGTCAAAAAGAAACTGTCACACACATCAAAAGATGTGTGGAGAAACACTGCACCCTAACTGATGAAACCAGAATCTAGCTGTCTCAAAGCGAGCCAGCTGTCTTGATATCAGTCATTCACAATGTGGTTTATTTGTCGTTCATGTGGTAAATTGTGTGCTTGTGTAACCGGCTGCACCAGAGAGGGTTTTTGTTAAAGACGTTGGGGTTAGTGCAGCACTGTGCTCTACTGGCAGCACAGAAATACACCGCGCTGTCCTCGGATCCACTCAGCTTTGGGATATGAAGAAATGCCAGGCTTCCTCCGTTACCACTCACGTCATACGTGTCTTTGAATTGAGCTTCAACAACTGCAGAAGTGAATCGTGCGTAGCCAACTAGGACCATGTCATTTTTCCCAGCAGACTGTTTATACCACTGGATCATATCAAAATTAGTGTTTGAATGGCTGCAGTTCATTACGACGACTTCTCCAGCATGTTTGATCACGGCAGTAGGAGTCTGATGAACACTGTTCTGTGGGAGTTCTGCAGGAGACATTTAAAACAAGTGATGAAAATATACTTCAATGAAAATATTGAGGTCATTTTTTTAGTTAACGTAATGATGGATGGATAGATCGATCCATCCATCCCCAAGGTCCCAGTAGCTTAAAGACATCACACACAACATACACATACATCATAAACAGGATGATAAAACAACAAATCCACATGCATAATATGGACAATAAAAGAAAAGATACTAAATAAAAAAATCCACATGACGCTTGCAGTGACAGGGCAGGGACTGACCCTGGGATTCTGTATGCATGGTAAGGTGCTCTGAGAGTGTGTCATGGTGGTAGTGCAAATGAGTTCAATAGTGCAACGATAAAGTCTAGAGACCAGTATTAAATATGGACAATATAAGGGAATAAAGTAGACAGTAGGATAGACACAAATCAACAGTCACTATTACCTGTTAAACAGAACGGCAGAGCTGCTAAATGTACGAGGAGTCTAATCATGATCCTTAACGCAGATAAAAACAAAACTATAATGACGACTGCAAACTGAGTAGAGCTACCTGGATGTAAAGGAGGAGGAGGAGGAGGGAGGAGGAGGAGTCGACTTTATGAGCAGTTACGTCTTCATCAGTGATTTTGTACAGTATCCTGCTGTGTTGGCTCACACAGGTATCCTGATGATATCAATGGTGATTTCCTGCCACATGCTGCAGTAAGATGCAGGTGTGCTCTTTCTTCTTTAGTGTTGAGTTTAGGTGGCTGATTATCAGAGAGGGTTTTTGTACAAGCAAGATTGAAATTGAGTCACTGTGTCTACTAGCTGCGCAGTAATACACGCCGCTGTCTTCTGGCTGTCTGAGTTTCAGTACCTCAAGTTGAGATTTCTTTGAGCCATCTCCAGTCACACTGAAATGTGGTTTGAATGGCTCCTCAAGGACTGGGTTAGTATATTGAATATATCCAATGAGTTTAAGGCCAGAGTCAGCCGTCGGCTGCTGGTACCACAATATTACATTGTATGCACTGATTGAATGGTTGCAACTGATGTTTGCTGAACCACGAGGACTTCCTAAAATTGATGATGGAGCCTGATGGACGTTAGTGCTCTGTGAATGACCTGCATTTAAAGAGAGAAAAAACATTAAGAAAACAGAAATGGTTGCAAAAAAACCTTTTAGCTAAGAGTTTGAATTGAAACCTACAGGAGAGCCAGAGAAGCAGCAGAGTGATCCTGCTGATGTTTCTGATCATGATGTGTTAATCTTCCTCTGTCTCTGCTTCGACTGGCAGACTGAACAGACGTAACGGGATTAACTTTGAGGGGAGGAGACAGATTTTGGTTATTTTAAGGCACCACTGTATTATACAGTATACAGTGGTGTAGTCTACGTGATACGCAGGTATACGCAGTATACCCAATAAGAAAGCTCCAGGATTTCCACCCACTTAATGCCCAATGACACGCAACAATATACTTTCCATTATGTTTTGAATTGTCATCTGTGTTTTTCTTCTTCACATGGGCTAAAAGGGATTTCCACCGTAAATTGGAACGCATAAAAGTGTATACGAATACAGGAAATTAAGTCGTTGATGCTCAAAACTTCCCTAAGGGAGCATACCCAGACCCCCCACTATGATATGCCTCCCCCCCTCCCCCCTTTAAATAGATGTACAGTATTCCCACTACTATACATTAGACTACACCACTGACCATATATGTTATAATAAAAGTTGATCGGATAACTTTTTTTTTTTTCTCCAAAAAAACATTTACTGGTGCCCACTTCTGAAATGTGAGGACTTTGTGCTGTTTTTATATTACATGTTATATCAGTGTAACTTGAATGTGTTTTAATAAGCACATACAAGGTGTCACCTTTTGCACTGGGGATTGTTGATTGGGGAATTTTCAACTAAATGATTAATTGATTAATCGGGTGTACTTATAGTAGTGTTTTTCTCATCAAGGGTTTGAAATGTTCTTAATGTCAAACTTACAATGTGTCTTACAAGGGGCCCTTTCCCTTTTCTGTAACTTGGTATAAGTTATTTTTGTCTTTTTCATGCTGTATCTCATTTTGTTTTTCCACTTTTATCACTTTCATTAGTGTCTGTAATCTTGAATCCAGTAGGTTAAGCAGCTCATTGTAATTTGATCATTTCAGGCAGATTGCCCCACTGAGTGATGTGTGTCTGGTTTTTGTAGATCTTGATAAAAGTTCTGTCTATAGAACACTCCACTGTCACCCTAGTCCACATTTTTTAATGTGGAAGATTCACGCTCAGCTTGTCGGGGCTAAAATCCTCAAAGTCTGGCTGCCTGGCGATCAGTTTCCTCCCTTTCCTCTGGCTCTGTTGATACCAGTACATCTGATAGTATTTGCTATGAATATCCCGACTGCAGTTCATCTGAGCAGACTGGCCCCTCTGTACCGATCCCTGTGGACTGGTGTACTTCCAGTGCTACCTGGAACCAAAACCATAAACCAAACCAAACATCAAAACTAATTCAAAGATGTTGGCAAAAGTATAAAACCTGAAGCACAGAACAGAAACCTAGAGAAAATGAGGGCTGAGATCATTTTGGTCTGCTGAACAGATGTGACAGATGACAGTGAAGCATTCAATTAAGCTCAGCATCACATCATCCATCCTGTCACATGATAAGGCTTTCTGTAAGAAGGTACATCATCATATCTGTGAGACAACACACACTTGGGATACTTGACAATTCACACTGTCTACTGTAATCTGTCTACATTTATCTCAATTAACATTTGTTGGTAGGCAGTGTATGTGTGCTTGGGTCCTGTTGCTGTCATGTGCAAGTCCCTATTTTTGGCAGTAGACACAGAGGGAATGGTAGTTTATACATAACACGTTTTTTATTCTAGATTCTGATTACAGTACAGTCCTTGTAACCATCGAACAGTGGTTCAATGTAGTTCTGCCATGCATGAAAAGGCAAATAGAAATGTCTACTGAAAATAAAGAGAAACCTAATACATGCAACTTGACTGTAATTCCAAAGGATAATAATGAAATCAGCTCAGCACTGAATTAGATTCTACAAATGTCAGGGCACCTGTTCAGTAGTATGGAGTACAATTATCTTAATATCACATTTACTGTGACATTATTACTGCTGTAAAAAAAAACCTATTTAATGTTGTTACGCTCCAGTGTAAAAGCCATGAATTACACTGAATACTAACCACAAATCTTAACACAGTCTACGTGTCTAGAGCTCCCCCTACAGATAAAGACACAGCTGTCTTTTATTCATTGTGACGAATATTGGGATCCAGCCCTAGATTGTACTTGAGGTCCCCCTACAGTACAGCAGATAAATAGACTCCCTAATAGAGCCAACGGTGCTCTGGGGTTTTTGTTCAGCTGTTGAATGTGTCTGTCACTATCACTGTGTTCACTCACAGCACAGAAATACAAGCCTTTATCTTCTGGCTCCAGATTCTTCACTGTGAATGTCCCACTCTCAGCGTTAGGCTTGGTGGCTGAAAATTTCTCTTTAGTGAAATCTCCAAAATCATGATCTTTGTTACCAGTTGTTGTGAACACTACGAGTTTCATTGTTTCTCCTGGCAGCTGTCTGTACCAGTACATCTGGAAGAAGCCAGCACCCTTGGTGTGGCTGCAGTTCATTGTTGCGTTCTCCCCCTGTTTTTCCCACAGTATGTCAGTCTGGGTGACATCATCACCAGCAATTACACCTGTGTGTGTAAAACACTTTAAGTTACCACAAATGAACATTTTAACTCTCGTACTGTAGACTATTTAAAATACATTTTAAACTTTAGCTTGTTAACCTACAAGTTAAAGGCTATAATGTATTGATATGATCTTACCTTTTATGCAGAGAAGGAGTATTAAAAACCTCAGGAGACCTGGTTTGATTATGTTCCGCAATTCAGTGACTGCAACAGGTCTAATATAACGGTCAGTGTAGTTGGAGATCTATAAAGACTTGCAGGTGGGAGTGTCATATATTGTGTGGCTTCTGATCAAAAGTGTAACTGAGTATTTGTGGTCCTTGAGGTCCCCCTACAGTACATGAGAGACTCCCTAATAGAGCCAACGGTGCTCTGGGGTTTTTGTTCATCTGTTGAATGTGTCTGTATCACTGTGTTGACTCACAGCACAGAAATACAAGCCTTTATCTTCTGGCTCCAGATTCTTCACCGTGAATGTCCCACTTTCAGTGTTATTCTTGGTGGCTGAGAATTTCTCTTTGCTGAAATCTCCAAAATCATGATTTTCGAAGCCTAAGCTTGTGAACACGATTAGTTTCATTGTTTCTCCCGGCCGCTGTCTGTACCAGTACATCTGGTTGTACCCAGCACCCTTGGTGTGTCTGCAGCTTATTGTTGCACTGTCGGTCGTGTTTTTCCACAGTCTGTCCGGAGTCTGGTTGACATCACTCCCATCAATTAGACCTGTGTGTTTAACAGTAAAAAGTTGCCATAAGTGGACATTTGTTCTCTGAAATAAACTTGCAGATATTAAAGTACTTAACCTTGTATGCAGAGCAGTGATATTAAAAAGCTGAGGCGTCCATGTTTGATAATGTCCATGTTCTAAAACAGAGTGTCATATACTGTCTGTCTGTCGGTGTGGTTACAGAGATATGAAGAGCTGCAGGTGGGAGTGTCTCTGCAGAGTGTGACCTTCTCTGATCCTGTTAGCTGCTCTATAAGAAGCTACACAGTCAGTTGAAGTGTAGATGGTTAGATATTAAGTGGAGGTTCCCCTACATTCAGATCAGTAACACAACAAGCTGAGGAGGTCAGGTTTGATTACGTGTGATGTTGCTGAACTTAACTCATCTTTCATAGTGATGGAAGATCAGGCTGTACAAAAATGTTTTCTGTTCTCATGTAAAACATGTAAAAAAAATGTGTCTTAACATGTGTTGGTCATTTGTAAATATAAAACAGAGTGTGATGCTAGTCCCTGTCTTTGGCATTATACACAGAGTAGATGGTGGTTTAGAGATGTGGATTTATTTTCAATATTCAGACAGTTATACTTGTTGGGAGTCTGTCACAGAATACACTACGGCCATTGTAACCACCAAGTAGGGACCCACACAGTTTTTCAAAGTCTGATAAAGTAGAAAAACACAAGTTGAAACCATAAAAGAATTCAGCATAAAAGACTTTAAAAACAGGGAAAACAAAATTCAAAAGTAAGGAAGCTTGACTGAAATGAATTAAATATTAAAATCATTTCAGATAAAAAAAAAAAAGTAATGCAGTTGAAACCTTAAACAAAAAGACTTTGTGTATAGTTCCCTGTACAGTTCATTAAAGACACAGCTC
Organism: Perca schrenkii; assembly: GCA_025617405.1. Lineage (NCBI taxonomy): Eukaryota > Metazoa > Chordata > Actinopteri > Perciformes > Percidae > Perca > Perca schrenkii. The sequence continues at coordinate 7,374,518 of CM046806.1, forward strand.
TTTTATTTATTGTGACACCAACAGTTGGGTATTTGTACAGCTGTCTCAGTCACCTGTATCACTGTGTTGACTCACAGCACAAAAATACACTCCACTGTCCTCAGGCAGCAGCTTCTCCACAGTCAAAGATCCAGTCAGAGCATTGCTCTTTTTTGCTGGAAATTTCTCCTCACTGAAGCCGCTTTCATATTCATGCTTGCTGAATGCAGTTGTAAAAACGATTTGCTTCATTCTCTCCCCTGGTAGCTGTCTGTACCAGTACATCTGTCGATATGTACTGTCCTTAGTGTGGCTGCAGTGTATTGTTGCATTGTCACCCTTTTCCCCCCACAGTGTGTCAGTCTGGATGACATCACTTCCATCAGTCAGACCTGTGTGTATATAACGGTGTTTAACAGTTATAATGAGTGAACATTCCAACTCTCACACAAAAGACCATTTAAAAACAATTATTAGTAAGTTTAAATGCACTGCGTGTTCAGTCCTGGGCTTAATATTTTCACATCTAGACTTTCAGCAGAATTATATCATGATAGGGCCATACTGTTATCAGTATACAAAATGCCCTTACCTTATAATACCTTATAATAACATGCAATTTGCTATCACAATGTGTTTTTGTACATATGAATCATTTTGCTGATATAATGTGTAATAGTGGAACATACAGTAGTTCATGGCAATAAAAATCATTTATTTCCTGTGATTTTACATACATTTGCTGTGCTGTGATACAACTTGAATTTGAGTAGGAAAATTTGTATTTCAATCATATTTATGTCAACCATATTGTTTACCTTTGTTCCAGAGCAGAAATAGCAACCAGCTGTGGAGTCCATGTCTGACAGTGTCCATGTTCTAAAGTCTCATATTGTGTAGTGTGCATTGCAGAGATATGAAGAGCTGCAGGTGGGAGTGTCTCTGCAGAGTGTGACCTTCTCTGATCCTGTTAGCTGCTCTATCAAAACCCACGTGGTGAATCAAAGTGTAACTGAGTATTTGTGGTCCTTGAGGTCCCCCTACAGTACAGCAGATAAATAGACTCACTAATAGAGACAACGGTGCTCTGGGGTTTTTGTTCAGCTGTTGAATGTGTCTGTATCACTATGTTGACTCACAGCACAGAAATACAAGCCTTTATCTTCTGGCTTCAGATTGTTCACTGTGAATGTCCCACTCTCAGCGTTAGGCTTGGTGGCTGAGAATTTCTCTTTGCTGAAATCTCCAAAATCATGATTGTTGTTGATGGCACCAATTGTTGTGTAGTTTCATTGTTTCTCCTGGCAGCTGTCTGTACCAGTACATCTGGTAGTACTGAGCACCCTTGGTGTGGCTGCGGTTCATTGTTGCGTTGTCCTCCTGTTGTTTCCAAAGTATGGAGGTCTGGGTGACATCACTCCCATCAGTTAGACCTGTGTGTTTAACAATAAAAGGGTCAATAGTGAACTTTTGTTGTTGGATTCTACTTATATTCTCTGACATCACATCTACAGAAGAAAACATGAAAATAAGTGTATATAAATGTTAGAATTTGATTGTAAGTTACCTGTAGTCCACAGCACAAAGACTGACAATGTGAGCAGGCCTCGTTTAATGATGATATTATCCATGTTCTGCAGGACAGGAGCTACCAGACTCTCATAGGGTTGATACGTAGAGCTGCAGGTGGGAGTGTCACTGTATGTGTGATGTCATCCTGTTAGCTGAATAAAAGTACAAAGTATAGATGGTGGTATAAGTGGTACGGGGGATCCCCCTACAGTACGTTACATACTTTCACTTGCATACTGATCAGTATCACTGAGAAGCTGAAGAGTCTTGTTGGATACATTTAATGAAGACAAGACCAACTAGACTCTTCAGCTGCTCAGTGTTACTGATAACACTAGATTCAAGTTGGACTGACATAACTAAAAAGTGCAGCAAAATTATAAAAAGTCTGTTTATTACCTAAATCTAGGGAGTTGGGGACAAATCAATACAGCACAGTATTGCAATATTTTTTTGTGGCAACACTGTATCGATACTTGGACGCCAAGTATCAATCTTTTTATTATATAAATTGGACAGGAGAATTGCATTTTGCAGCAATAAAATTTGAAGTAAGATGAACAAACAGAGAAACGTATGTTATTAGATAATGTTAAAGTTTTCCTTTAGGGACATAATTTGTGTTCTTTGACTTTCTTTCAGATCCTACAACTCCTGAACAATAATACATGATTGTAATATTCAAATGCTTAAACAATCTACAATTTCACACAGTGACACAAAGAATGTGTGTCGTCAGTAGTTTTATCCTCAGTGGGTCACACTTGTGTCTTAACAGTAGATGTAATCTTCAAAGCCGCAGGTGTTCAAGCGTCTGAACATGTTGTCTCTCTGCAGACAGACTAAGGAGAGTTTTTGTATTGACTTGAGGGGAATCTGCAGCACTGTGCCGACTGGCAGCACAGAAATACACACCGTTGTCATTTAATGACAGATCAGAAACGCTGAGGCTGGAATGTGAACGGCCAACTCCATCAAAGCTGATTTTTCCTTTCACGTCGTCCTCGAGATTTACAAAATTTACATTCAGATATCCCAGAAGCTGTAGAGCTCCTTGTTCGTCCTGTTTGTACCAGAGAATTTGATCATAATCTGTTATGCTGTGTGAACAGTTGATCTCACTGGCAACCGATTCATTATTTCTCTTAATGATGAAAGATGGCGTTTGGAAGACACTGTTAATGTGAGAAGCACCTGTAGGGGGAAAAAAAAACACATTTTAGTTATTAAAGTCATTACATAACATTTTACTTTGTTGGCTGTATTTTCTCTCACCCTTAATCCACGGCAGATAAAAGAAGCAAAACATGAAGAGCATTAACATCATGTTAAAGACGACGTGACGCTCTGTCACCTTTCTGTTCAGGTCCTGTCAGCTCAGCACCTGCAGAGAAGAGCCCGTCACGGTTACATTATGATGAACAGGGGAGGTGTCTGTTATCTCCATCACAGCTATCTTCATTAGCACTGTGTTGATACCGTCTATCAGAGTGCAAGCTGTTATCGCCGTTTTATTTGTTGAAGTATGTCTCCCCCTGCTGGTGTGGAACAAACTGTTGGTGCGTTCAGTTAGTGAAAGCTTTGTGTAGTTTGACCGTAAAACATTTGGTACCACTTTACTTGAAGGTATACTATCTACATAAGAGTGACATGACACTGTCATGACACATTAATGACACCTGAACCCTAACATAACTTGTCATGACAAAACCAAATGACACTTACTAAAAGAAGCGTTATGTCATAAATGTTTTGACTTGTTTAATGTTTATGACACGTTCATGAGTGTCATGTCACTCTTATGTAGATACCTTCAAGTAAAGTGTAACCAAAAGGCCATCCCTTGAACAGAAATAAAAACAATACAACATGTACTACGATAGAGAAACTTAAAATGCACACTTGATTGGTCTGTTGTGTTAGCTCTTTAATATATGAAGAAAAAAACCCTCTAATAGACAATTCAATGTCTTAGCCTCTGGAAATGACCTGGAGAATATCTTATTTATATTTTTATATTTAATTGTATACTCGATATGCAGTTTTAAAGTATGCCTTAGTAAGTGGCATCTTAAGTCCGATCTTGATTCAAATACATAGTACTTGAAACCAACTTCCCTGGTTTGGCCCCGATTGTGTTTTATAGCTGTGACTGTCTGCTGTGTTGCAGGTTTATCCAGCAGATGGCACCCAGACAGTCTGCAGACTGCTGTCTGTCTGAGCAGAGACAGCTGGAGCTCAGAGTCCAAGGTCAGTGTTTTAGTCTTTACATCAGGCTTGTGCAAAATTCAGAATTGGCCTCCATTCAATTCATGAATTGGAATTTAAATTGAATTGACTCGGCCCCACAGGAAGTTGAATTTGAACATCAGGAAGTGGAATTAAATTCATGGAAATTCAAAGAAATTCCACACAGTCACACAACAGACTCACATCCATTCAGTGTTAGGAAGGTTACTTTGGAAATGTAATTGCTTACTGTTATAAGTTACCCATTATAAATGTGATTTGGATTACTTTATCAATTAAAAGCAATTTCCTTTTGATTTGATTAGTAACTAATTGAATTAAACATTTTACCTCGGTAATACAACTAAATACAATTACATTAATTTTGTAATTTAATAACATAATTTCATTACACATAACTAGTCACTCCTCAACCCTGCATACATTTTGTTCCAAAATATAGATAATGATGAGTAAATCTCATCGTCAGTGAGCCAATAAGCACGTAGTATTCTTGTTTTATCTTTTAATTTTTGAATTCTTGAAATTGTTTTTGAAATTTGAAGTAGCCTTGATGGAGCCACAGAGTGGGGCACTGCAGCGCTTGCATATGGCTCTGTGGTTTCCAGGTGTTTTTGTTGGAATTGGTTCTTCAAAATGAACCAGTACAGATGACCTTTTAGAAACTATTATTTTCCATGTCACTGTTATTACAGGTGTGAAATCTATAAACGTGTGTAATCTGAAGTTGTAAGGGACTTCTGAAACTTAAAGTCCAGTGTTGACCATCAAATTGTGTAGAAAAGAAGCTTTCAAACAAATGTCCACCTCACATTTAAAATACTTGGTTATGCTTAAGTAAAGCATTCTGGGAAATGGAGTCCATCATGTTCCACAAAATACAATAAATCAAACTTAATTATTTGTTCTGTGACATGTCCTGTTCACACGAATATCATTCATAGAATATGTATTGCAATCATATCAGATATATACTGTAAAGCTTTTATTGTTAAACACATCACTTAAATTATGTATATGAATTTCTTAGAATTTTTATTGAATTGCAATTCTAGATCCTGGTTTTGACATGAATTCAAAAAGTGTGTGTGTGTATGTGTGTGTGTGTGTTTCAACAACATACTAACACTTTTCAGCCAAGTATAAAGACAGTTGAAGTGAAATTTAAATGGATTAAAGGTGTGCCAGTCCCAGTGAAGAGCTGAGCCTGACCAACTGAGTGGGAGCCCCACTCATAGACTGTATAAAACTAGGCCCGCTAGTGTTAACAATGTAGGAAAGTTGTCAAAACGTTCTACAGTTTTCATCCATTACAAAATTCTGACTTCTGCTGTGTGTGAGCATTGTACCGCAACTAGGCATGGGCCAGTTACCGCTTTCAAGGTTAAAAAAGTCACAGTTTCAAAACCACCACAACAAGTTTTTTGAGTCTTCCAGGACAGAAAGTGCAGTTTAGAAATCCCTCTCACTGCCATTGTGCAGTGTGTTTCAAAATAAATACTCCCCCGGCACGGTTATTTTTTGCTATAACCCTAACCATAACTGCCCAGACTGGGGGGGGCTGCATAAATTAGCCAGCAGCTAACGGCTTAACACCACAACACACCACAGTAAATTTCCGCCTGCATGTACGTTTAAGAAAGAGAGAAATATATATAATATTCAAATTCCGAAACTGAAAATCGAATACCTACCCATCGAATGAATATTCAGATCCAGCCCTACTGATGCTAAAGGGATTTTGGACTAAACTTCTGATTAATGTGATGAAGCCAATATTAGACATTTTAAAATAAGTGATCACTCACTGAACCTGGCCTACTGAACCTCTTGTGTTTTCTAGATACTTCTTACTAGATATGATTTCACATCCAAATCCAGTGAATCTTCACTGGTGACATTACTCCATATCTGCTGTACTGTTTGAACCACTTTTTTATTTTATTTAAATTTTTAATTAATATGTAATTTCTCTGACACGGGGTTGTACTTGGTGCAGATTCTGTCACATACAGGGATTTTATCTTTTTTTATTTTGACTATTATTTAGCTTGACATAATTATTTGGAATAAAAAACCTGTTGGCTTGAATTACAGCATGAATCCTACACATGACAGCACAGGGGTCATTCAACGTGACAAAGTCTCATTCAGCTGCTTAAAAGTAAATATGTGGTGTTTTCTTTGTATCTAGTTACTGAAAGTTATAACCCATACCACTGAAAAATAGTTAATCAAATCTCCATCTCAAAGTGACAAAAACATCGGGAAAAAGCGACAAAAACATCAAAAAGGTGTCAGAGTCGACCAAAACTAACGACCAAAAAATAAGTTAGAATTTAAAATTTTGATCCAGAAAAAGTAAACATTGCATGGTCGACAGGAAGACACCCCAAGGGTTAACCACTGCTAATAATGCATACAGCAGGTGTGCCAGACGATCAGTATCAGATGATGTCACATATATAGAGGTTATGTTTTTTCAACCTTAGAATCTTTCATAATGTGGTGAAATTATTCTACTATTCAGGTTTTCAGTCTTTTTATTGATATACTATATCATCACATGGTTGCTTGCAAGACCACTCTATCAAAACTCGACACCCTTTACTACTCCACTATCAGGTTTGCAACAAATGCCCCCTCCAATACACACCACTGCACCCTATATTCATCTGTCAACTGGCCCTCCCTTCACACTCACCGTAAGATTCACTGGTTCACTTTCATTACAAGACCCTTCTTGGCTGATCACCTCCTTACTTGGGTCAGCTGCTGCAGCCAGTCTGTCATGTACAATACCCGGTCCCCACTTCATCTTTAATTAAGCATTCCCCAAACCAACTCTGCCTCTGGTCTCGCATCTTTTCAATCTGGTGCCGTTCGCAACTGGAACGCTCTGCAAAAGATTCTCAAACTGGACAAACTAATTTCCATTTCATCCTTCAGAACCCCCATATCATCCTTGTTCACCTTTTATATGCAGTTGCTTCACTACATAATCATTTTCCCAGCTAAATATTTGAATGGTTTCTCCCTCTCCTACTCACCCCTGTGCACTTATCTCGTTACAAGTGTTTATTGTTTTCTGTGCAGTACTTCAAATTGTATTTTGTTTTTGTCAAAACTGTATGTATTTCTAATGTATTTATTATCTAGCCCTCCTTCCCTTTCCCTAAGTGGCTATGCCACTTGTCAGGCCACCATTGTAAATAAGAACCTGTTCTTAATGACTGATGAAATCACTTCACCCTCATGTCTATAGATGCACCTTTATTTACTTGGTTTAGTATCTATTTCTCATAATACTTCCTTATGATTTAAAATGTTGCTCTATTTCATATAGATATCCATTTTCATTTTTCCTTAGTATTGTCTGTAATCATTATTGTGATAATGACATTTATTTATTTATTTTTTATTAAAAGCAGTTGATTCAAACTGAAAACCTGCCTCTTCAGTGTATTTCTATCAACATGATGGCCCAGACTGGATGCTGAGTTTTCATCCTGCAGTCTTCAGCTCAGCTGTTTAAGTCAAATACAGAATCCCATTATGAAAATGTACATATTTATTTGGGAGCATTTACTGTAAGCCTATATCAGATCACTTTGTTTGCATCTTGAACTATGGTTTATTAAAAGGAACGTATCGTTTTTATAACGCAGACAGAGTGTGAAATTGTATTTTCCGACGAACGGATGGAAAACAAGAATAACTTCTGTAGATCAGGGTTTCTGGAGGAGATCTAATGATCTAGCTCCAGATGTCAGATGCGGCGTGGTTCTGTTGCGCTCTCAGACATCGTTTCCTGTTTATGAGGCTTGATTGAGCACAAACATGTTTTTTAAAGGAAACAAATGCAGACAATAGAAAGTGTTGTTCCTCAGTTTTTCTGTCCCACAGGGGTCTTTACTAATAAAAAACAAATCTAAATTTGGATGGGAAACAGTTTACACAGAAGCATTTATCAAATGGCCGTGCTTCAAATATAATTCTATATTCTCTTATTGTAGATCTTGATTCACATGCAGATTATTTATAGAGGAGATTACAATTAACATTTTTATGATTTTATTTATTAATTAATGGTGATAATTGTCCTTAGTCTGTTACTGCAACAACCATGAATATAAAAGACTGATTAAATATTAAATTTCGGCAAAAAAAAATTATCTGCAATATAAATGCAGTTATGAGATTATATTTGATTAAATGCATTATTTGATCTCTTGGAGCTATAATAATCCAAATTCTACTAAAAATCTTAGTGTAGTTTAGAGAAATGCAAGGCTTATATAGACAACATGAGCCTCTTTCATCTTAGGTTCCAATTGCAGGAAGTCTCCATCGTAACTCGGGTAAGATGGCTGCCAAGAGGTTCCATACTGAATTGGCAAGTCAGAACTACATGTCCCATCTATCTATGGCAACAGCATTCATTTTATAGCTCTTATCAACTGCAACATAAAACCATCCAAATGTATTTCTGCCCCAGATGAGAGTAAACAGCTGTTGCATGAGATATAGGACACATTTGGGTGTGTTTGTGTAGCTTCAGTTGACCCAGAAATGTAAGTTTAGCCAGCGGTTTGCTCTGAGCCTTGCAGTGCGGGGGGGCGTTGGTGCAGAGCTGCAGCTGCACTCTGCAGCCGGAGGTTGTGGTGAAGAGGAAGGTTGCACCTTCATCACTTCTCAGCAGTGAGACGGCTCTGCAGGCTGCTCTGTGACCACATCCTCTCCTCTGCTGTCGCTCTCTGCTTGTTTTCAACCCCCCCAACAACAGCTCTGACCTTCTTCTGTACACAGACCAGAACGTCTGCTTCCTGTTGTCATGTGGTCGGCTCACACTCTTCCATTTACTCTCCTACTGACGCTGTTTGAACTAAAGGAAGAACTGCTTTATTCATGTAGAGAATGTAAATCGTCGTAAGCTTCTCTCACTCGTTGTAAAGTGAAAAAAGATAGATATGACTTACAGTATCAGTCAGACCAATACTGTAAATAAACCCAGTTTAACAAGTTCAAATGATTTCTTACAAAGAATAGAACAGCTTGGTTGATGGAATCAAATCAAATGTCACTGGAGAAACTTTAGTCACCTCTGTTTGTTTAATGGAAAATGTTAAGACCCAAATGAACCTGCTGATGAAGTTTCAACATGATGTACCTGAGAAATGACTGATTTCTCAGAAAAGATGCAGATAGGCGAGCAGCTAAAAATACCTGACAGTCTGTGGAAAAAGTGATGTTCACTGCTGTATGTAATCTTTGTCATTTTTAGGACGGATTGCCAAAGTCAAGTCATTTAGTCTTTTAGCAGACATTTGGGGGCAAAAGTTTAAAAGAAAATGAAACGTGATTGACAAAATCCTCTGACGTACTTTTATTGAGTAGAAAATTAAGCATCAAATAGTTCACAACCACAAACATACAAGAGATTATAAAATCTACACCAAACTTACTTCCGTGCCAGTTTTGGCTTTAAAAAGTAATGAGAATATGCTCCTCTATTGGTAGCAGAATTTGGTTGGCTTATTTATATATGAATGCAAATATGTTGTGACGTACACAGTTGTGGAAATATAACCATATAATATGTTCTACAAATGTTATTTACAGAAACTAAGGTTGGTTCAGACCTCAGCTCTCAGTTGTTCCGTTTTCCGGCTGAACTCTGCAACAGACAGAAAAGACACAATGTCACAAGCTCTTTTTGTTAAACGTTAGTTCACATATTACATTGTACAGAGCCTGTTTTTTATTTTTTTTATGTCAACAAACCTGAAGCTTCCACACCAGAAAGACCACAAAGGCTCCATAGAGGCTGCTCTTGATGATTAGAAGAGCGTAGGAGAGTTTGGCCGTCTGTGAGATCTTCAGATAATACTCTGCAGAAAGTTCAAACATTTACGTACAGTTAAGTGACATGAAGAGGAAACGACCGGTGCACTTTGTGGAGATCAAACAAGGAACCAACGCTAAATAGTAGATCTGATGCATTGAGGTGTACAGAATCACAGAATATTTAGATAGATACTTTATTCATCCCAAGGGAAATTTTAGGCATCCAGTAGCTTAGACAACCATAAGACAACAAACACACATACACACACTTATCTCACATACATAAAAATCACTCAAAGAAATGTAAAGCACTAAAGACTTACCTCTTGTCATGACGTTTTCACCTTCACCTGATGATAGAAGAATAAGAAATGGATTAGATGAGGACCGATTAATCATTTTCTCCAAAACAAAAAGATTCAGATTAGATCATTTCTGAGTTCCAAAACAACCAAAAAGAACAGACCTTCAACACCCAGAACTGTAGCTTCATGACTGCTTGTTGTTGTTCCGTTGAAGAACTTGACGATGCAGGTGAAACTTTTGCCGGGTGTGAACCAGTCTTCTACAGAGACACTCAGCCTGCTGGTGATTCTGTAAAACTTGTCTTCTCCCTGCAGGGCATCGTTATCAGTCGCCACACCGTTGGGGACATTATCCCCGTTGACTTCCCATTCAACAGTGACATGGTTTGGGTAGAATCCACTGGCCACACAAACAATGGTCTTCTTCCTCGAATCGTCTTTCTGCTTTTGACACTCATTTTCTGAAGGTGGAAGAACTTTCACTGTTGGTGGAGTGATTTTAAGGTCTGGATCTGCAAAAATAAAGGACACAAATCATTAAATTAAAGCTGCACAGTCCAAATCCTGGAGCTCCACCGTGAAACATGAACAATGTTAGATCTAATAAGAAAAGAAACATGGTTGTCGCAGGTTTTTGTTCTCGTATTACCAACTCTTCTTTTCATTTAAATGTTTGTTTTTATGAAGTTATCTTACCAAGACTAGACACTGTCAGTCCCTCTCCAAAATCAGCAGAATCATTGACGCGCATGTAAAGAACAGCTGACATGAACTGGCTTGTTTTTTTTTACTTTATTTGTGAGTTTTTGCTTTTACCAAACAGCACACATACAGTGAAATCACAATCACCATTTATCTCACAGATGTTTTGACTCAAAGTTTATTTTCTTTTTTTCCCTTCACTTCTCGAGGTGTTGCAAATGAGACACCGTTTGCTGTTGTGAACAATTTTAGTGCAAAATGCCAAATTCCCCAGCTCTAAGCTGATTCATGAACTATACCAACAAAGTCTCGCTTGGACCAAATGTAGCTGTTTTTGTCTTAGGATTTAAAAGATCCTGTGAGATAAATTAGACATTTTCTGTGGCACTTTGGACAGCAAACCTACTCAGCAATCACTGAATAAAACAAACATAGCATTTACTTCACAATAATTTAGCAGATTTAGGTCCATTAAATCTAAGGAACAACCATTTCTGCTCATGATTTTAGTCATTTTCTTACCCAACACTGTCAGTCTGGTGCCACTGCCAAAGTAAGCGGGATCGTAGTTGTTCACACTGATACGAGGCTACAGAAAAACTGCTCAACCTCTCACCACTGACAGCTGTACACTGACTTTGGGCTCTTTTTTTTTCAGAAAACTCAACTGTTATAGAAACAATACATAGTCATACCAAATTGCATTAGTTGCTAACACCATTAAACTTCTAATTTAGGGTCTATTTAAGATTAGAACATTTGAAAACAACCCTTCGTTCTACTAGTTTGCCATTATATCCTATGGAATATTGTTATCACACAGCCTTGTTACATTACTTAAGTTTAGTAATTGTCTTACCTAAAACGGTGAGTTTAGTTCCAGCTCCAAAGTAAGCCTCTGACTGGGAACTCACAGTGTCTGACAGCTCTGATAAGAACTGGCTGTGAGAGTAATAATCTGGGCGTAGAGCCAAATGTTTTCTAGCTGCAGCACTTTGACTGGAGAACATAGACTAGGATTGTTTTTACTGGCACAAACTGTCTTCTGCATTAACTTTTTTCACACATTTAAAATGAGCACACTCTCTCTGTTCACTGCCATCAAATAAAATGTCCATGAAATATATTCTTAATATTGCCCATGATCTTAGCATACCAACAAGCTGACAATCGTGCCCTGAGCTGTTTAGTTGCAGGTTTTCTTACCTAAAACAGTGAGTTTAGTTCCAGCTCCAAAGAAAGCCTCGTTGTAGGAGCACAGAGACCTTCAGCTGGAACAAAACCTCTTCCTACTGCCTCTCTTCATCTGGGCCACTTTCAAATTACTCCAACTTTCTCTCTTTCTCTGACATTTAAAGACTTTACTTAGAATCTACTTTAGTTTACAAAAAAGTCTGATCTCCCTTCGGTAACTTTCGCTTCTTAAACATCCACGTGCTTTTGTGACCATTGTACGATTATTTCAACGAGCAATAATCAGCTACAGTATAAACAGGTTCAATCATGGTTTATCATTGGCGGTTGGGAGTCTGTAGAGCCTTATAGTATCTTTACAGTGTCCGAAACATCTTAACAAAATCATAACTGAACAATATTTAAGGTTTTCTTACCTAAAACAGTTAACTTTGTTCCTCCACCAAAGTAAGCCTCTGCACCCCCACCAGAGTCACAGTGCACCTGATCAGTGCTCAAAACATGCTGCTTCTACTTTCTATCTTTTGCTTTTTTAGTTTTGTACTAAATGTACAGTAACTTTCCTTTAAAACCAACACCTAAATGAATAAATACAATAGGAGCATCTCTTTTACCAAGGTACCTTACCCAGAACAGTCAGTTTAGTTCCCTGGCCGAAATAGGCTTCGCGCTGACACAGCGTTGAAACTTAAGAACAAAAAGCTCTGAGCACTGAGCAGCACCTAAATCAGAGGAACTCACTAGAATGGAGTGCTGTGCATTTCTTAAAATGAATTGCAATTTTATATTTTCATTTGATTTCTTACCTAAAACAGTTAACTTTGTTCCTCCACCAAAGTAAGCCTCTGCAGCCTGGTTCACAGTGCACCTGATCAGTGCTCAAAACAGCCCAACATGCTGCTTTCACGTTTATCTGTGTTTTATCCCCCCAACGTTTCCTTCAATTAGGACTAGGATTAGGCAAGGGTTAGGGTTAGGGTTAGGTAAAGTCAATGGTCGCAGCGCTGCCTGGAAGGAGAAAGGGACTTAAAACACCATTGAGCTGCTTTTACTTTGAATATTTAGTTTCTAGTTCGGTAATGAATTTACTAACTTCCCTATTTTTTTAATAAGTTGCAATACAAACCTCTTAATTAGCAAATGTTACCATTTCAATTGATTTGATATCTTACCTAAAACAGTTAACTTTGTTCCTCCACCGAAGTAAGCTTCATAACCAGAGTCACAGTGTACTCCATCAGTGCTCAAACCAGCCCAACATGCTGCTCTTACTTTGACTCTTCAGTTTCTAATTTTGTAATAAATGTAACTTTCCTTTCCTGCACTATTCCCTGCGTTTTTTTTGCAATGTAAAACCGTTTCTCTCAGCGACAAAACCTTTTATATGTTTTTACTTTGCTTACAGGCAGATTCATGCAAAGACATTTTGAGCGCTTACTTACCCAGAACAGTCAGTTTAGTTCCCTGGCCAAAATAGGCTTCATACTGACACAGTGTTTAAACTTAAGGACAAAAAGCTCTGAGCACTGCTTTCAAAAGGTTGGTGCAGTACAGCAGGTTTGTTGAAGAACTATTCCACTCACAATGCTTTTCATAGTTGTTCTAATTCTTATCTTACCATAAACTTTAGCCTGTATATGCAGTATATCTTTTCTTACCTAAAACAGTTAACTTTGTTCCTCCACCGAAGTAAGCTTCATTAACACCAGAGTCACAGTGTACTCCATCAGTGCTCAAACCAGCCCAACATGCTGCTTTTACTTTGGATCTTAGTTTCTAGTTCGGTAATGAATTTACTAACTAAACTATTTTAATAAGTTACAATACAAACCTCTTAATTAGCAATGTTACCATTTCAATTGATTTGATATCTTACCTAAAACAGTTAACTTTGTTCCTCCACCAAAGTAAGCTTCATTAGCACCAGAGTCACAGTGTACTCCATCAGTGCTCAAAACAGCCCAACATGCTGCTTTTACTTTGACTCTTTAGTAAACTAGACTTAGTACAGTAAGAAACACTCTCATTCCAGTGCTATTTTCATTTGATTTCTTACCTAAAACAGTTAACTTTGTTCCTCCACCGAAGAAAGCTTCATAAGAACCAGAGTCACAGTGTACTCAATCAGTGCTCAAACCAGCCCAACATGCTGCTTTTACTGAGCTTTTCTTCTTCTTTTTTTTTTCTTTTTTTTTACATTTAGTTGCTTTTAAGTGTTTCATTTATCAAATATCACTTTTTGCTGTACTGCAGTCTGGTTATAAGATTAATGTAACACAAACTTTCCCCCTCAATAACCAACCTACTTGTGTATGTTGAACTTCTCCTACAGGAAAATGAATGTGAAGATTTTTGGATGTCTTACTTACCGAGAACAGTCAGTTTGGTTCCCTGGCCAAAGTAGGCTTCGTAATTGGCACAGTGCTCTGGCTTAATATCAAAAAGCACTGAGCTCAACTTAAACTATGAAGACCCAAGTACATTATGATTCTTATTGAACCACACACATTATACAGCTTATGTTCAGGTTTAACCATCCTTGACTTAACCAAAACAGTCAGTTTGGTTCCTTTTCCAAAGTAAGCTTCGTTTGTGTTGTCTCAGTGCAGAGAACTGAGCATGAAACTCTCTCCTCTTTCTCTACCAGAACTCTCTTTAGAAAGTTTTTACTGTTTATACTAAGACTCTAAAGCAATGTGACAATTATGAAAACAAATTAATAAACAGAAATATTCACCTAAAACAGTCAGTTTGGTTCCTTTTCCAAAGTAAGCTTCGTTTGCATTGTCACAGTGCAGAATTACTGAGCATGAAACTCAAGTCTTTCTCTACCAGAATTATCTTTGGAAGGTTTTTACCAACCACTTCTCTTCATACCAAAACTCTAAAGCAAGGTGACATTTATAAAAACAAAGAAATAAACAGAAATATTACCTAAAACAGTCAGTTTGGTTCCTTTTCCAAAGAAAGCAGGATTAGTGTAGGTCACAGTGTTCTGTCTTCAGCTCAATATTTCAACTTTTTCATATTAAGAGTTTCTACCTTCACTTTCATACCCACATGTCTACTATTGTAAGTTTGTTGCAGTGAACTGAAGCCGTGAGCGATGCTACTTACCCAAAACAGTGAGTTTTGTTCCCTTTCCAAAGTAAGCTTCAGTTCCAGTGTCACACTGAATATCTCCTCGACCAAAAAGTCTCAAAAGGTCCCATAATCAGCATGTTGAGACACAGTGTGATAATCCAGGGGATGAAGAAGGTTTAAACATGCAGGATACGCCTCATAATGTCCAATTATGTTCGTTTATGTCGAGGCGAGTGGAAGAAGCATCCCAATGCTCCACATTTGAATTAAAAGTAATTTAAAAAACCTTTTTTTTCCAGCAGATTTTCTGCATAAACATGGACTTTTCAATGCCAAAGTGTGCTGCCTTCAGATTATTGATTTTTCTGCTCTCCCAGCTGTCCCAGGTAGCATGTAGCAGTCTAAACAATGGCTGTTAATGGGAGGAGGTTTTTGTACAGCGGCTCTATGGGATTGTATCACCGTGGCCCCCTGTCCCCACGATGAAAAAGCATCATACAAAAACCTGAAGTCTCTTTGGTTGTCTCCCCTCTCCCTCCCCCAGCCTGCGTCTCCATATCTCAGCCTCCATCTCTCTCTGTGTGAGAGCAGCTGTACAGCTCGGGCTGGCTGACTCCAACCTGACTGCTGCTATTTCTGTGACAGCTAAGAAAAGAAGCAGAACAGAGGGAAGGAAAAGGGAAACTGCTCTTTGTTTGTAGCTGTTCAGAGGGAGTGACATCTCAGCTGGTCACACCTCTTTATCCACCCATGTTCACTGAGTAACATTCACTACTTCACACTGTAATCACGTGTAGCCTAGTTGATATTGACGACGTTTCATTTCCGGGATTGTTCAGATGCCACCGGAAATTCCGCCGGATGTCCCTCATTTTGGCTGGATGTCCAAATTGTTCTAAACTCCGGTGGATTTCTGAGGACAATGGTTAACTGCTCCTCAGATCTCTGCAGGGTAAATCCAGACCGCTAGCTAGACTATCTCTCCAATCTGAGTTTTCTGTTGCACGACTAAAACAACTTCTGAACGTACACATGTTCCACCAAAACAAGTTCCTTCCCGAGGCTATTCTGCAGAGGCACCCTTGCTCTGTCCGGCTCTTAGCGCCGCCCAAGACAATTATGATTAATTAAAAGAAATGCCAATAAACCAGAGCATGTTTTTCTCCCATCCTGGAATCCTGTGTGGACTAGCCAGACCCACCTCCACAGCGATGTGGAGGAAGGTCCGCCAAAGCGAGACTATGTAGCCTAATGTGTTGCTCGTTGTGATGAACCCATAAATAACTATTACCTGACTCTGTGGTGCCCCTCAGCTCTACAGTATGACGAAATTTTAGTGTTTTTAAGCTCAAGTTTTGGTTTTACAGTGCCACTTTCAGTATTTTTGTTTCCAGCTGCGGGCAGCTATTTTCAGTAAAAAATCCCTGATTGATCTGGTTGAGCGTGCGCCCCATGTACAAAGGCTTAGTCCTCGCTTCGAATCGGACCTGTGGCCTTTTGCTGCATGTCATTCCCTCTCTCTCTCCTTTCCTGTCTTCAGCTGTCCTGTCAAATAAAGTCCCAAAATGGCAAAAAAATTATCTTAAAGCTATAGTGAGTAGTTTTTAATTTCCATGAGGAATTCTATAGGCCTTTTTCACAGCAGACATGTTGACATGTTATAGTAGGAAAAGCACAGGTGTATTCAAACCCATTACTGATGGCTGCATTCCACTTAGGAGAGGCCCTGGTATTGTGCATGCTGACTCACTGAAATAGCTTACTGGGACACTTGATGGAATTGAGCCATCGTTAAGGTTATCACTTTCAGCTGTGCTTTTCCTACTATGACAAGTCAAAATGTCTGCTGTGAAAAAGGTCCATAGTAATGATAACAAAACTGTCAGCGTGTCCACATCTGTCCCTAAATTAAAAAGAGCTCTTAACAACATTCACTCTGTCCTTTTAAGCTACTTTAGTTAAAGAGTTTATTTACATCAGGGACTACATGAATAGTCTGTCCCTTTCATTTCCGAATAAAAGTAACAGCACTATGACACATAAGCATTGCTGAGACCATTATATTATGTCATATTTACTCTTTTTACTTTTCTGTAAACTGCACCACATTCCGACCACTTTATAAATATATAGCTCAGTATGATAACACTTAAAAGTAAGGTCAGTACAGTATGTAAAAGGGATGGCCAATCAAACCAGCACATCCAAGTGTAATCCCATATGAACCCTGTAGAGGTCAGTGTATGCTAACTTCTTATTAACTTGATAAACTTTTACAAATATTAAATATAATAGCAAAGTGTAGACATGAGCACAGAATGACCCAAATGATTCACTATACACGCCAACATATGTGGTATGGGATGTTTAAACCTTCCAATGTTAACATCTGCTCACTTATCTGAACTGATCAGCTTTGTGGTGTTGCAGGATCATCACTGAGCTGTGGAGAGGCACTTCCTGTACCATTCTTTAATGAACTAATCGAGTTTATCATGCTGATTCTTTTTTACTTGATGTCCCAATTCTTAATTAATTGTCACATTGATGTTAGTCTCGCATTGCCAGACCTATCTCCACAGCGCTATAGGTCTGGCTTCACCACACTCTGCAGTTCCTGTAACTCTTTCAGCTCCTACTTCAGGGCAGGGTCTTTTCCCTTTTCCGCAGAGGAACCCTTAGTGACCTAGCAACGTCTGAAACACAAACGGTACATATTCACACAACAGGAACATTCCGATTGCTGGTTTGTTGTTGTTTGTGGCGCTAAAGTCAAGTGACGACGCTATGAAGACCGTTGCAGTGCTTGCGTCGCTCCCTTACCCCTCCTACCAGTCCTATGGCCACTTGGCCAGTGCGAATGCAAATGGAAAAAACGGTTTTGGGGGAGAGCAGTTAGTAGAACTGTTTCGAAGTGAACTGTTCCTATAACTAAGTTCCTGTAACTAAAAGAGGCTGTACATTTTGGGATAGGAGAAAAAAACTGGGTTGTTTGCATTTCTTTAAACCAATCACAATCGTCTTGGGCGAAGCTCTGGACTCAGAGACGATGGCTCTGCAAAATGGTCTCGGGAAGGAACTTGTTTTGGTGGAACATTTGCACCCCGCAAACGAAAATGCTACATACAATATTAAAGTTAACTGTTCACACAACACAGTAATGTGAGTTATTTAAATTAGCTGGACACATAGTTAAACCTCATTTGCTCTTACCAGTGTATCACCGTGTGTAATCCCACCAATCGGTCCCAAAACGTCTCAGTTAGAGAGGAAACGTTGTAAACATATGCTTTTAAACTTTTACATTTTTACAGTCATTCCCCGAACGAACCAAGCAGGCCTGACTTGTTGCACGATCCAAATTATCTTCCAAACTTGACATTTTCAGCGTGTAGCTTGCCAGTTTGTTTCATGTCAAACAGTCAGATTGCTACCAGAAATGGAAAAAAGCTTCTCAGGTTGGTACATTTTATCAACTAACTAACTGAGCTGGAATTTGTTGTGCTCGTATGATTACTGCAACTTTCTGATTTGTTCTCTCTTATTTAGGGCTGGGCACATGACTTTAATACTTTTAAGGCACCGAACGAATTGCCTCCATGGTATCGAGTATCAAGAAATGCCTTGTCTTTCAATAATACATTTCGATACCTGAGTAAATCTCGTCAGTGAGCCAATAAGTATGCAGCATGCTTCTACTACGATCTAATAATGCTGGTGATTGGTAGATTGTATTGTACATTGCATAGAGTTGGGGAAAACTCTACGTTATGCTCATGTGTGTTGTATTTGTAAAAATGATTTCCATTAAATTAGTATAGTAATAAGTATTGTTCAGGAACCGGTGTCTAAGTCACATTACCGTTACCAAAAATCTTTGATACCCAGCCCTACTCTAATTATTATTTAATTTGCCAAACTTGGATGCATAACATATTTGAACTAGCTTTATAGTTTTTGCATGAGGAGCTCATGATAAATCATTAGTTAGGCATCACAGTTAGTAATATAAAGCTTTATCTGGAAACATTGATATAACCATTGTTAGATAGTTACATATCATATTGATGGTTGAAGACAAAAAAGGTGTCTATACCCTAATTTAGCGTTTGCATGACATGATCATTGCATGTGTTCTGGAAATATTTCTATTCATACGTACAGTATACCTCATACATAATATTCGAGTATTCCATCTAAGGAGCCCGTCAATCTCACTGTCGACTCATCGCATCGTCAAAAAATGTGGTTATGAAACAAAAGATCTTTCCATTTGGGCTATATGGGGGGGAGGGGGGGCTGTGTGCTGAATGTCTGATTTTACACAGAATTTCTTATTTTTTCTTTATAAATCATTCTCTAAAGCCTACCAGCCTATTAATAATACTGTTAAGAACCATTAGAAGTAAGTGTACTAATGTGGACAAAAATCAGAAGTGCTGGAACTCAGTACTGTGAGTACTGGCCCATTTCAGGCACTGGTTGAAGACTTCTTACAGGATATAACCTAAAAAGCCAATATTAGCCCGGAGTGGACTACTTCTTCCATACATATTTTTGGAAGTATGCTAGCTCATTCTGTTAGCAGGAAATGTGTATTAGAATGGACTACTTCCTCTATAAATGTAGTTAAAAGTATGGTAGCTCATTCTGTCAGGTAGGAAATATATATCAGAATGCCCTACTTGCTTTTTAGATGTAGTTCAAAGTAGGGTAGCTTCTGTCAGTTGGGAAATAAAAGTAGTTAAAAGTAGGGTTGCTTATTTTGTCAGGTAGAAAATATGTTAGAATGGACTACTTCCTTTATAAATGTAGTTAAAAGTAGGGTAGCTCATCCTGTCAGATAGAAAGTATCTATAATTGTATCTTGCCCTACTTTCAGGACTTAATCAATGATATAATTTCTTTATTTTTCCACCAATTGAGTATAAAAAGCATACAAGCCACAGCTCCTGTGGCAGGAGCCTGTGTGCCACCACCTGTGACAGCCACAGTTATTTGTATGACTGTGTGGTCTGTGTGCATCACTGTGACTGGCAGCGCAGTAGTAAGTGCTGCTGTCATTCAGGAGCAGCCCAGTAATCTGAAGAGAGAAGTTGTTCTTGGATGTTTCCAGAGACGGCTGGAAGCGCCCCTCAGTTTGGTCGTACTCTTTGGTGAGGAACTCCAGCAGTTCTCCGTAGTGGTTTTGTCGATACCAGAGCATGGTGTAGCTGGCCATGCTGAACCCTGGACCCATGCTGCACTCAAAGTTCACTGTCAATCCTGGGTGGGACATTTGATCTCCAGACTGAAGAACTACCACAGTGAGACCTGCAGCACATGAAGAGGATGTTTTAATTGCGTCTCACCTCAATGTACAAAACTGTAAATTCACAGAAACGTATGCCATGTAAATGGGACTGGAACTAGGTCATTCAAGCAGCCAAAAGTTAGTAAATCCATTATGAATAAATGCATAAAAACCCACCTGAGTGTAAAAGAAGCGACAGATAAAGGAGTGTGCTGAACATGTCAGAGGTGAGCACGTCTTCCAGCTGAATGAGTCCCACGCCACTCTGTTCAGCACCAATATACCATGAGGTCACATGATAGGGATGTGAGACTGATTGTTCTTCTCAATCACGGATGATATAAGCACAGGGAAGACTATTTCTGTCTTGTATTTAGACTGAGGTTGTCAGTACTTTGTTTTTGTCTGAAACATTTACACCAAGGTGATTGGTGTGAATTCTACATTCAAACTGAGACTAATTTTTTTTTGGTAATATTTATGGTATAGTGATGCTTCTTTGCTACTCAAGATAAACTAGAATGTATACATGGTTTTCAAATAATACATTTATAACAAGCAGTAGAGCGTAAATAGTATAATTTCTTGAAACATAACTGAATAATGAAAAAGACGTATGTTGCTTCATTACAGTGATTCAAAGTAATGTAACAAAGCATATTAGTGTAGTATGTAACATATATTATTAACTTCCTCTTGTTAGGTTATATTTTTAGCCCATGCAATTATGTCATTAGTTTAAAATATGTGACCGACCTTTAGTTAATGTATATATGTATGTACATATAGCTCCAGGAATCTATTTGATATAATTCATTTATGTAATAAAATGTTTTAATCATGATTTTGTTTAGTGCTGGAACCAGAAGTCATGAAGTGTTTGTTGATCAACAGAAAATTAATTGACCGCTATTTTGATAATTGATTGATTGATTATTCACTAATTTCAGTACCTGGAGTTCAACATCTTTGTATTTTAGAGTGTTGGTCAGACAAAACAAGACGTCAGAAGATCTCATCTCGGCTCTAGGAAATTGTGGGCATCTTTCAAAATTTTCTAACATTGAATGAAAATAATCAGAATTTTTTGGGGGATTTGCACCTTGGGGATATTTCAAGTCATTTTTGATATTTGTACTCTTTCCTACTTTGTACTGCAACTGCTGCATAACAATTTTCCTCGAGATAAAGATCTATCTTATTTTATCTTGTTATTTGTAGCTCTATACTTAACTACTTATAGTAAAATGATGTAGCTAAAACAATAAATCAATCAACAAAATCAACAATTTTATGAATGTTATTTATCTAGAAAAAAAGCCAAAAAAACTAAACCAGATTTTCCAACATTAGGATTTACTGTTATTTCCTTGTCAATTGCATAACAGAATATTAGATGATAGATGAAGCGATAATGAAAACAACTATTTACTAACTTCATTATGCACATTTTTGGCTTATTATGGAATGATTGAGGCTCTCTGTTAATACCATTGGTTAATACCAGAACCCTTGGTGGAACATGATTGGTCACAGCCGATTTCAACACATTGCCCCGCCCACTCTGTTTTCAATTGTGAAGTGCTGACCGTCCAACTCCTCACCAGGACAAAGAACAAAATATTTTAGTGTGTTAAACCTAAAGAAAGACTTCCATAAACATTTACTACAGTTTGTATCTCATAAGCGAGTTTACTTCCAACAGTCGGTTATGTCGCCTCAGGACGGCTGTAGTGACCGTGTTCACCACTTTTAGCTAGCTGCTGTAGCCTAATGCTAGCTGGGACGCCATCAACGGTTGTCCTCTTGAAGTCTGAACTTGAGTCTGCTGTGGCCTCTTCTCAAAGACATTACTGCTGTCTAAGATGCCGAAAGTTACTGCATTTGCCAAGAAGGTAAGCCTTTGTTTCTTGTATGTCATGAGTTGAAGTTTAGGCTGTGTTTTCTTGGTGTTTGTATGCTTGGCTAAGCTAATGGCTGTGGGGCTGCTTAGCTAACGTTAACCTTTTTGCTCTGCTGCTGTGTGGTGTCATGCATGTGTTTTGTGGTTGATGGCTGCGGATTCTTTCTTTTGTGTAATATTAGAATGGATATTGATTGTGAATTGGCATTATTCATTTGGTTTGGATGCTGGTGGTTTGGTGAAATATACTCTGAGTATTGAAGTGTTTGTTGAAATTGTAGAGGTGTTGATTCAACTTCATGGCTAAACGTTAGAGTTTTTCTGGCTGTTTTAATTTTATTGGGGGTTAAATTGTAAAGGTGACACAAAGCAATGTATTTCCACACACCATCGAACTCATGAACAGTTTCATTTTTATTTCAGAACAATTCCTGTTAGCCTATAGATATTAGCATTGCAGTTTTACACACTGCAATATGTACATAATCTAGCCTTTTATTGTTATACTAAGGCTCAGCAGGGTACCCCTGCCCCCATTAATAAATATTGTATACATACAGTATTTATTATATACATTTGCATCTTGGGGATATTTGTAGTGATGCACCGATGTGAAAATTGTGGCCGATACCGATAACCGATATTAATATTTCTGTTATGGCTGATACCGATATTTACCGATGTCGATATCTCTGTAGGATACAAGTAGGGCTGCAACGATTCCTCGAATAACTCGAATAATTCGATTACAAAAAATGCTCGAAGCAAATTCTTTGCCTCGAAGCTTCGTAAAATCAATGTAATTAAGGTTGTACGGCTCACTGTGTTTCCACACGGAGGATTATTACTAGCGCACAAGAGGTTTGCGCTTCTGCGGACACAACACAAGCACGGACAGTATATAAACACAAGACTGACGGCCCAGATTACAAATGAAAGAAGACGAAAATAGCGAGGGTCTAAGAGGAGAGACAGGCGAGAGAAAATCACAGAAAGTTTGGGATCATTTTAAGCTGCAAACATGCAGCTACATCACCTCTGTAACAAACAT
Organism: Perca schrenkii; assembly: GCA_025617405.1. Classification (NCBI taxonomy): domain Eukaryota; kingdom Metazoa; phylum Chordata; class Actinopteri; order Perciformes; family Percidae; genus Perca; species Perca schrenkii. Next base: position 7,397,698 of record CM046806.1, read on the forward strand.
CCAGTGTACTCATCCATTCCACGGAGCTAACCAGACACAAAGTAGCTAACGCTGCTGCTCTCGTCCACCGCGCTGTTTACACAACTAGCCTACAGCATGCTACTCTGCTAATAGCGATGTTTTACACAACTAGCCTACAGCATGCTACTCTGCTAATAGCGATGTTTTACACAACTAGCCTACAGCATGCTACTCTGCTAACAGCCATGTTTTACCAACAAGCTAAAACGAAAGCTGTCGGTTTGTAGTCTAACTGTTTATTAGTTTGCTTCTAATCTTTGGAAATGTAGCCGCTGCCGAGACAAACGGCTCCTCCCCCCAGCATGGCCACTTAATATGCACGTGAATGATGTCATCATGCATTCTTTATTCTTTCTCCTCACCATAGATATATCTATGCTCCTCACTGTGTATTAGGCTTTTTGCTTTTTCTAAAAAAGGAAACCTGTCTTTTGTATATATACACAAGCTACAGGTTTCCTTTTTTTTAGTAAACGGCAATAATAAATATTTACTATTGCTGCTTACTAAGTATTTCTTACTAAGTGTTTCTTATCCGATTACTCGATTAATCGATGGAATAATCGGTAGAATATTCGATTACTAAAATAATCGATAGCTGCAGCCCTAGATACAAGTGTGTCCTGAATTCACACTATGAATAAGCCAACCCTGAGTATTCACAATAAACATCTAACTCACTTGAGACCAATCACTGTATTCTGTGAACATTGTACAACAGTTCAAAACTTTAAAGTACAGTAGTAGGCCTTAAATGGCCAAAGCCAAAAGTATTGAAAAAGGTAAAATGTGAAAATGGAGCCAGAACAAACTGGACTGAACAGACACTGGCTTTTACAGTCTTCTGAACTGTAAGTACAGTAACTTCCAAGTACTCTAGGGTTAGGCCTAACCCTCAAAATTATAGAAATTGGTGCCTTCTAGGCCGAGATGAGCCAGAAAATGTGTTTTTGGCTCATATGGATAAAAGACACCAAATCCCAGAATGCACTTGCTTCGCTGCTTAGACTCCACTCCCAAGCCATGCCTACCGTTTACAGACCGACAGTGAGGCAGCATTCAACTCAACCCAAATGTGTTTTATTGTCATTTCAACCATACACAAAACAACATTTCAACGTGGCTCTAATGGTTACACATTTAAAATATATAAAAACGACATACGAAACAGGTGTTTACAGTCCGCCAAGCGCTAATGCTAGTATGCTTTAGCTGAACTTTACGTGTGTGTGCAATAGCTAAATGTAGCCGATTATAAACACAGTTGTAAATTTGCGTGAAATGTAGAATGGTCGGCATTTACTAGTCACAAACTTCCCCAGCAGTTAGCATTTCGTTGGATACAAGCAGCTAATTAAAGCCCGTGTTAATACCGCCCATCTCCACTCTTACCCGGCAACATGTTTCCACAACAAGAAAAACAGAAGTCTCTGAACTCGCGATAGGAGTTTCGTTGAAGTTGGATGTAGTCCAGTTTGTTGTCTAATGAGCAGACACTTGCAAGCAGCATTGATGGAACATGTGGCTGGCTAGCGTTAGCTTTCCACCTAGCTAGTTTAGCTATACTCCAGCCCCCGTTTGCGTTTCACCGCTGAGAATGTTCCCCCATGATTGCTCCGATCTGGCCGCTGCCCGCTCCGGCTGCTGCCCGCTCCGGCCACTGCCCGCTCCGGCCGTCGCTGCTGCCCGCTCCGGCCACTGCCCTCTCCGGCCGCTGCTACTGCTGCCGGCTGGTCAAACTAACCTGTACGGCGGGCCGCAGCAAACTCTTATTTCCGAACATTCATCTCTCCCCCGCCCACCGAGGGCCGGTGGTCTACTAAATTTTCCAGTGTCCCACTTCGCCGGCAGATTCCGTCTGCAAAAACCAACATCCCCGCCCCCAGACTCGCTGCTTCTTCTTCTGATTTCGGCAGTATAGACGCTGTTAAGCATATTACTGCCCTCCATGGGTCAGATTTAGATCTAAATTCTCACACACACGTCAAATACACAGGAATGATTCACATCGGCCCTATTCATCGGCCCTATTTTGACATCGGAACGATACTGATACCGCGGCCGATATATCGTGCACCACTAGATATTTGATATGTATATATTTTTATAAATATTTGTACTCTATTCTACTTTGAACTGCAGCTGCAGCATACCAATTTCCCTCAGGATGAATACAGTTTACATACATTTTTTGCAATGCCTGGACTCTTGTACTGACATTAATGCACAACAACCCTGTATGTGCAGTAGGCTAACTGCTAGGGCTGGGCGATATGGACCAAAAGTCATATCCCGATATATATTTTGGCTGAATATCGATATACGATATATATCCCAATATTTTTTTTAGAGCCCGACCAATATATCGGTCGGCCGATATTATCAGCCGATATGAGCTAATTGCATTTAAATCGGCATCAGCGTTTATAACGGCCGATGAAACATGAGAAACAGAGTCTCATGCAACACTCATGTTATGAGTGCATAGTTTGCCCACCAGAGGGAGGTCTGCAACTCCCCAGTTGACAACAGCGCCAGAAATCCACTACAGAAGAAAGCTATCAGCCAAGCCAGTGGCAGAGCATTACACCCTTATATACTGATTACACCCGGCATGGAGATGTACTGTTTTGACGGTGAGTCTGTCGTTCTTCATGTGAAATGATTGTAGATTTAGTTCATACACTGTATATAAAAACGGTGTGGTAGTTCTAGCTAACGGTCCTATTATTATTATCACTTCTAAATATTCTGTAACATCACTTACAGCCGCTAATGCATTGCTAAATTAGATTAGCCACAAAGCTAATAAACTAATACCATGTTTATCAGTGGAAGAGCGCGAACGTTAATAAGAGGTCAAACTATAACGTTAGCGTTTAACTTTTCTTAATATATCTGCAGTGTTTACCACATAATGACCTCGTAACTGTGGCAGGGGGGCGCGTGTAGTCAATGACCAGAAGTTATGTACAGCGTGCCTCGAAAAAACAACTGTTATGTTATTCTAACGCAAAATGAAATGCTATGTTACCTCACGTTATGTGCCACTCATTACGTCTATGTTACTGATTTGAAACAATACTTTTTTTTTTTTTTCCCCGCAATCCGGGGCAGCGGACCCAGCGGTAGCCGGTCAGCGGGCCGCTAACGTTAGACCCAGCCCACTGTTCAGCTCATTCTCTGTAAGGAATGCAGCATGAAAGCACGGCGAACCTTCCGGTGTTAGTTAGCTAATGTTAGCTTGCTAACTCCGCCTTAACGTTACCTCCTCGCCACATCGTTGACATAAAACGAGAGACCCGGTGCTAATACGGCACCGGTGCCTTAACGACCGTTATCTACCGGACCGAATAGCAACACAGACCTCTGTGCCACTGAAATGCCTGTGCTTCTCTCGGATGCTCCGAAAACGGACGTTAGAGGCAACCTAAACATCGCCGCATGTCACGGTAGTAAACACTAGCTACTCTTGGCAGCAAGTAACGTTAGCCTACCGTTAACTAGCAGCTAGAGTAAACACTGTTAAAATGCTGACAGTTAAACGGTGTAAAAGTGTGTCTGTCTGTATTTCACTGGAGAGGAACGTATGACAGTGTGCCGCTGCTGTTGTCGGAAAAACACAGATGTTGTGTTCACTTGAAATTGGCCTCGCCATACTCGTGCTGCATTCAAAGTTGTTGTAAGTTGTCGTTTTTGCCGTTCTATAATGTCGTTTTTTTTGTGCTCCTTTTTGAAACAAATAAATATGCGGATTAAATATCAGGTAATAATCAACTGTAAAGTAGCTACACCTAAAGGATCCCTAAATCATTCTCTGCTGGGTAGAAATTTGTGAAATTCTAAAAAGAAAAAATAAATAAAAAAGTTAACACCAACATTTAGTGGCAAAATCCATTGTTAGGTCTACAAAATAATTTTAGATATAGTATAAGTTCAAGTTTAAGTCACCACTACCTCTGGTCAAAATATTGACTTTGTTTCTCAGAATATAAACTAAGAATCTAAGTAATGAGAAAATGTAAAATATTGACTTATAATCTCAATATATTGACTTAATATCTCAAAATAGTGGTTCAGTATCTCAATATATTGACTTAGTAACTCAGAATATTGACTAAAAATCTCAAACCAATGAGAACATTTAAAATATTGACTTACAATCTCAATAAATTGACTCAACATCTCAAAGTATCGACTTAGTATCTCAATATATTGACTTAGTATCTCAAAACCAGCTTCAACTGGAAGTAAGTAAAAGTGTTAAATGTTTAAAACTAGACTGTTTTTTGATCATTAAAAAATATATACTTTTGATGTGCAATTGTTTAGTCATTGAGACTGTAATCTAAGGCTTTTTTTTAACATAATCCCTTCTGGAAAGAGGTTTATACAGCCCACATACATAGAACAGGCAGATATTTTGCTATTAAATGTTGTGTAAGTGCAGTTTATAGGAAATGGGTCTAATATCCAGTTTATTTTCAAAATCAAAATATCGGCTTATAAATCGGCTCTTTTCGAGTTAATATCGGCATCGGCATCGGCCCCCAAAAATCCATATCGGTCGGGCTCTAATTTTTTTCCGCAAAGGGAGAGCAAATGTTCAGTCAAAGCCCAAATCAAATATGACATGTCACAAGTAGTTTCATAGAAACAGTTGCAAAATCAATAAATAATAAACCGGTTTCTTTACCTGGTTCATGATTAAATGCTCAGCTGTTCAAATAACAATAAAATGTAAACCTAAATACTGTATAACAGGAGTACCTTTTTTTTAAATCAAAGCTCCATATTTGTGATTTGTTCCAAAGGTAAATTAAGCTTTTGATATTAATATAATCTACTTTGTTCAAAATGTAATGCCTCATGCCTGTAAGCCTAGGTTATAGTCCCATTCTTCCACTTGATACTACTTCCACTTAAGTAAACTAAAAGATGAACTATCGACTACAAAACAAAAAAACTATTAATGTGTTAATACAAAGAATATTTATTATGATCGGTTCACAGATCTGAGTCCAAACGGAAACTTCACCCTTCTGAACTAAGAGTTTCTGCTTCAAGGTGAAGTTTAAACAGACTGAAATGTCCAGGCTCATTCCTCCACTATTTATTTCTGTATGTAATTTTGTGTTACATGTAATTTTAACGAGCACTGAGCTCCAGATCCTGCAGCCGCAGACGGTCTCTGCTGCCCCGCTGTAGCTTCTCTCCGTCCGCCTGCCGCCGGCAAACTTAGTGGAACTTTCCGCCGATATCGACATACAGGTCGTCCTGGACTACGTGTAAGATCCTACCGATCACAACTCTGTATTTGGCTGGTCCGATCTGGATCAGCGGGGACCGGCGCAGCAGCGAGGCGAAGCTGTGTTTTTCCCCGGGGGAAGAGACGCAGCTCTCCGCCTCCCGCTGCCGCCGGAGCTCAGATTGCTGGTCGAAGGCGGCATATATAATCATAAAACACATTGTCACCTGTTAAATGTTATCCATTGCTGTTTGTTCTTTTCATTTCCTCTATCGAACATAATTAAGCAGTAAAAAAAAGTCTGGCATCTTTAGCGTTGATCTGAATGCTTCGGACCCCTGTTCCAAGATGGCGGCGGTTTTGACGTATGTTTAGAACCTCAAGGCGACATAGTGTGTGTATATATATATATATATATATATATATGGGAGCAAGGATCACATTTGAACTTTATCGATATATGCGATATGGTCTAATTCCATATCTCATTAAAAAAAATATCGATATATTTTTTCGCCCAGCCCTACTAACTACCAATCTGACTTGTATAACTCTGCGTCGTTGTTGTCCAGCTCTTCTCTGTAGGCATAGCTACATGTTTCGCTATGCTTATATTTATTATTTGTTAGTAGTTATCTTTTACGTCTGTATTGTATCTTTAATGTAAATTTGCTCTCTATGTGCATACTGAGAGCTACAAAGTCAACTTTCAGTCTCAGGATCTTTGAACATGTAAACAACAGAGGAAAAAAAAGAGAACAGGGTTTAAGTGATGGGGTGTCACTAAACCACATCACTGTGTACTGGCGGCGCAGAAACACACAGCAGAGTCTGCTAGATTGACTCTGGGAATGATCAGAGCTCCTGTTTGGACGCCATCTCGTGTAATGTTAAACCGATCTTTAAACTGCTGCTCATATTTGGGGTCACCGCCAGTGTAGCTGTATCCAATTAAATTAATCAGACCGCTGTCTGTTTGCTGGTACCAGAGCATTACATGAAGATAATTTTTATTGTGACTGCATTTAAAATCCACCCTGGACGTTTCGTTGACTATTCTTGGATGAGACGGCTGAAACGTCACACTCTTAGCTTGGTCTGTGGGGGAAAAACAGATTAGAAAGTGGTTGATACAGAATCCTCTGTGAAAAAAATATGTGCTGTATAAAATGACCTACACACAATTAGTTATTTTTGCAGCAAATTTCATTACATGGAAGCAAGATGAGAAGAAATCCGATCACAGTTGGAGACATCGTCCAGGTTTGTTTCTGCTGCAGGAGAAACTTCCTTCACTGAGAGTCTGTTTAAAGAGACTCAGCGCCTCATGTGAGACCATGAGGGTTTTTAGTGAGGGAGTGGCATTAAACCACATTACTGTGTACTGGCAGCGCAGAAATACACAGCCGAGTGTGACAGGTTTGCTTTGCGTATAATCAGAGCTCCTTTCAATGAACCGTCTCTTGTCAGCTTGAATTGTTTTTCAAACTGACCCTCGTAGGTTGGGGAGGTCTCATATCCATACCCAATGAGGGTCATAGACAGACTGTCCTCTCTTTGCTGATACCAGAGCATTATTACGCGGGTAGCATCATCATGGCTGCAGTTTATCTGGACCTCAGTGCCCTCATTCACTATCTGGGGATCAGATTGTTGAAATGTGACAGCGCTCGCCTGACCTGTGGAGAAAGCAGATTTAGATGAAGCTGTTATTGACACAAAAGACGAGGATACAGGGTTCCTAATTTCATTGAACATGTTTTTTTTTTTTAGCCTTTTAAACCTAGCTAATCAATCATAGTTTCACGTAATTCAGGATGGAATTTGAGATCGTACATGAAAGCCAGATGAAGAGAGAAGCAAATGTGTGCAAAGGTGAAGAAGACATTGTGAGGCACTGATGTGAGGGGAAGAATTGCTGTGAGAAAAACGAGGCTCAGGGTGAGGAGGGAGGGCTTTGTGTCTGTCGGTTCATCATCATATTCTCTTGATAACCATTCTCTTCATGCCAGGTGCTGTGCCTCCACCTATTGGTTGAATCTATTCAGGACAGTAATGTGCATGGCTGCAGTTGGTTACTTTACAGGAAAACACAAACACAGTTTTTTTTTTATTTTTTTATAACAAATAACCAATAATATATTTTTTATTTTAGAGAGCAGTTTATTCCTGATTGACTTTATTTTTTGCCTTTTGTCCCTTCCATTAATATAAGTGAAACATGTATTAAACGTCACTGATATGATCTCTGCAGCGTGGTTGAGTTCCTTTCCTTATTTGAATTATTATATATTATATATTATTATTATTATTATTATTATTATTATTATTATTATTATTATTATTATTATTATTAATGTGAGTCAGGATGCAGAACAATAAATAAAGCTGTAACAATTCCAAATTTTACTGTAGAATTAATTGTCTCAGAAATAATTGGGATTGGGATTAACAATATAATTGTCTCTTTCAGTCAAATTAATTAATCAAACAAGAGCTGCTGTCTTTATCGAGCAGTTTAGCTTTTTGATGCAGGTGCATGTGACTGTGGGCCACCAGCTTTTTGTAAAGGAGCCAGAGGAGTTGAAACACTGTGCTACTCGCTGCACAGAAATACTCAGCACTGTCTGCTGGGATTATGTTGGAGATGACAAGCTGAGCTCGGCCCTTTGAGTGGCCCGTCATCTTGAAACGTGCTTTAAAGTTCTCCTCAACGTTTGGGTTTTCGTAATGAAGCAGTCCGATCAGCTCCATGTCCCCCGGGCCTCCTGCTGCCGACTTGTGCCGGTACCAGAGCATGTAGGGGTAGTTGTTGTCTCCATGGTAACAGTCAAGACGGGCTTCTGCTTGCTCAGGTTTTATCAGAGGAGGTGATTGTTGGATCGTAAGCGACGACATCACAATGTCTAGAGTAGGAAAAATAAAAACTGAGGGTTGACAGACAGGTTTATGTCATAATGAGAAATTACACACATCTTGTGACTCGTGCAGTACCTGTTAGCAAAGACAGAGAAAAAAACAAAATGACAAACATTTTAATATCTTCATCTAGGCATAATATTCACTGTGGTGGCTCACATCTGAACTGGGACTAATACAGAGATATGCAAAGGCATTAATGAAAATACATTGGTGTGAAATCATCCTTTTCTTGCATGTTTGTAATGAGGAAGGAGGAGCTTACTGACTGTACAGCCATCTTCATGTCGGTGTGTTTTCACTGCTCTCTGCTGTTCAGTCTTTTGATTCTGACTCATGCAAAGGTGATCTGAGGCCTAGTACACACGGGGATTTTGGAAACAGGGTTTTTCCCTCTTAGTTGTTAGTTCTAACAAAAAAATCCCGTCCGCACAAGCACGGTTTAAAAAAAGAATCTCAGTCCGAATGACAACACAAAAACCCAATGGAAGCGCTGTCAAGAGCGTGCCAGAACCAGGGCGGTGATATAGGGCTGTGCGATTCATAACATTATCGCACAATAATAATTTAGATTTTGGCTCCCAGCGATCACCAAAACAAAGTCATCGGGGAAAAATGATTATTTTGCACATGACATTATGCAAGTCAACTCTTATTTTGTCTTGTGTTCCGAAGGGGAATTCAAAAAGTTCAAAAGGGAAAAGTATTAAGGCAGATTTTTAACGCTTTCCAAAAATCAATGAGTAATCGTGTCAATATAGTGGAAGTAGGAGTAAATGTACATTTATGTACAAGTCCTGTTTGCAAGGATAGAACCAGCACTATTTTAGCCACGTCCTCCGTTGGATGAAATGTTGCCTCATTTGGTTATTGTGGCTAATATCTAGGGCTGCAACAACGAATCGATAAAATTCGATTACTAAAAAAGTTGGCACTAAGTTTTACTAAGTTCGTTGTGTCGCGCAACAATTACGGCACCTAGTCGCGGAGATACAAAAAAAAATTGAGTTGAGCGCAGAGAGGATCAGCGCGGAGCGGAGCTCCGGAGCAGCGCGGAGCGAAAGAAAAGAAAAAAGAGCAGAGCGGGGGTAGAGGAAATACGGAGAAAGACCGGAGAGACCCTTAACGTTGTTCTGAAACACTCGGCGGAGGCAGAGAAATCAGTACGACCTAAGTCATCCAAGGTGTGGGAGCATTTCACACTAAATAAATCAAAAACGTGTTAATTGCAAGATAAGTAAAAGCGACACGGCATGGCACGGGCACACCACGGTGATGAGTCAGCACCTAAAACGTAAACATGTTGGATCCCTTGATGAGGAGGAAGGGAGTTCAACAGCAGGGTAAAGCCACTACACTATCCTACTTCTGTTCCGTTCTGAAGTGAGGAACGTAACGTTCCTCCAGTAGCTCTTCTGGTGCTGCCGTTTACTCGTTATCCAGCAGACTAGCATGACAAGCTAGCGTTAACGTAATAACAGTAATAAAGCAGGGGTGGTAGAGTTTGCAAGACTAAAGACATGGTTTTAGGCACTCGCCTTTTTTGGCCCATTCATTTTTCAATCGGTTGTCATTAGTGATGCACCGATGTGAAAATTGTGGCCGATACCGATAACAGATATTAATATTTCTGTTATGGCCGATACCGATATTTACCGATGTCGATATCTCTGTAGGATACAAGTGTGTCCTGAATTCACACTATGAATAAGCCAACCAGCCAAGAGTTTTCACAATAAACCTCTAACTCACTTGAGACCAAGTCACTGTATTCTGTGAACATTGTACAACAGTTCAAAACTTTAAAGTACAGTAGTAGGCCTTAAATGGCCAAAGCCAAAAGTATTGAAAAAGGTAAAATGTGAAAATGGAGCCAGAACAAACTGGACTGAACAGACACTGGCTTTTACAGTCTTCTGAACTGTAAGTACAGTAACTGCCAAGTACTTTAGGGTTAGGCCTAACCCTCAAAATTATAGAAATTTGTGCTTTCTGGGCCGAGATAAACCAGAAAATGTGTTTTTGGCTTATATGGATGAAAGACCCCAAATCCCAGAATGCACTTGCTTCGCTGCTTAGACTCCACTCCCAAGCCATGCCTACCGTTTACAGACCGACAGTGAGGCAGCATTCAACTCAACCCAAATGTGTTTTATTGTCATTTCAACCATATACACGAAACAACATTTCAACGTGGCTCTAATGGTTACACATTTAAAATATATAAAAACGACATACGAAACTGGTGTTTACAGTCAACCAAGCGCTAATGCTAGTATGCATTAGCTGAACTTTACGTGTGTGTGCAATAGCTAAATGTAGCCGATTATAAACACAGTTGTAAATTTGCGTGAAATGTATAATGGTCGGCATTTACTAGACACAAACTCCCCCAGCAGTTAGCATTTAGTTGGATAGAAGCAGCTAATTAAAGCCCGTGTTAATACCCGTGTTGAATCTGTTAATCTTACCCGGCAACATGTTTCCACAACAAGAAAAACCGAAGTCTCTGAACTTGCGACGGGAGTTTCGTTGAAGTTGGATGTAGCTAGTCCAGTTTGTTGTCTAATGAGCAGACACTTGCAAGCAGCATTGATGGAACAGGTGGCTGGCTAGCGTTAGCTTTCCACCTAGCTTGGTTAGCTATACTCCAGCGGCCGTTTGCGTTTCACCGCTGAGAATGTCCCCCCATGATCGCTCCGATCAGGTCTGCCCGCTCCGTCCGCCGTGGCTGCCCGCTCCGTCCGCCGTGGCTGCCCTCTCCGTCCGCCGTGGCTGCCCTCTCCGGCCGTCGTGGCTGCTGCCCGCTGTTCTAACCTGTACGGCGGGCTGCATTCATCTCTCCCCCGCCCACCGAGGGCCGGTGGTTTACTACATTTTCCAGTGTCCCACTTCGCCGGCAGATTCCGTCTGCAAAAAGCAAAAACCAATATCCCCGCCCCCAGACTCG
>CM046806.1:7416335-7437731 GCA_025617405.1 Perca schrenkii
ACATTTAAAGGGGCCGCGGTTCCTGAACAATGATAATTACATGAAGTGACTAAGGACAGTAAATTACATGTATATGTATTACGTTCATCACTGCATGTAGAACCATATAAAGCACAAAGTGCTGCGTTAATAATCAACAGTGTGTAGAACCACACCTAACAAATAAGGTGAATTATGTATGTCACATTCACTACATGCCTTTCTTTTTGTTGTTTTCCTCCAACTGAACAATGGGAGGAGGAGGAGGAGGAGGATTTTGCTCCATGTTTACAGATGACATATTGAGGCTCTTCTCTCGAGGTGGACTACAAAAGTTTGCCTGCTGACTGTAGGATGCTTCAGTTGAAGAGATTCTTGTAAAGGGCAGATGGGTGATATACTAGGGGTGGGGGAAAAAATCGATACAGCTTAGTATCGCAATATGTTCTGTGGCAGTACTGTATCGATACACAGACGCCAAGTATCGATCTTTTATTAGATATGTGTTGGTCAGTTTGTCTGCTTGACAATCTGATTTTGCAGCAGTATAATTGAAGTGAGCTGAACAAACAGAGAAATGTATCTCTTTAGATAAAACAGACGTTGACAAAGTTTCCTTTTGGGGACATAATTTAAAATTGGGAAACATTTGAAGTTGGAAAAAAGGTAATGAATTGCAATATATCGCAGAATATTGCAATATGTTTGAAATCGTAATAATAATAGTGATGATATCGTATAGTGATATAAGGTGATTCCCACCCCTATGATATACTGTGGCTTACTAAGTAAAGCTGTAACTATTCCAAATTTTGCTGTACAAATAATTGTCACAGAAATAATTGCCATTAACAATATAATGGTCTTTTTTTTTGTCAAATTTTAAAAATGTATTACTTTCTTAAACAAATGTAATAACACAGATACACAGCCTATGAAGAAAACTACGTCTCTTTATTATCATAAAATATTTGTTCTAACTGTATCCTCCCCTTTTAATTTTTGTTGCTATGAACTTGTTGGTTATTCTGAAGTCGTGGATAAAATGCAGTGTAAAGTTATGAGAGCGCCTCTGCTGTTTGGGCTTTCTCACTAAACTGAGTCCCATGAAGGAGGATCAAATGTGATGTAGAAAGGAGGTAGGAGTGGCTTCAGTTGCATATCAAGCTGATATCTAGCTATATATGCTCTTCCTTTCACCTGGTTTCCCCCCACACAGATGTTTTGCTTTCGATTGCTTTAGATTTCCTTTTTATATTTTAGAATTTAACTCATCTGGTTTATTTAGAATAAATAATAGAAACACAGTTACAGTAGCTGTTGATGATATGATTGCGTCAAAACCAAAGTTCAACCACAAAAGCAGGTGTCTGGGAGCAGTTTATTCCATGTCTTATTATAAACCACTGATGAGAAAAGATTGAGCAGAGTTTTTGTAAAGTGCACACAGGATATTTGTCAGCGTGCTTCTCTAGCTGCACAGTAGTAAACAGCACTGTGCTCTTGTTCTACAAGTTTGATTTTAAGGGAGGCGTTCTTTGCTGTATTTCCCCCCAAATCTCCATATATATTAAAGTCCTCTTTATATGTATCTTCCTTTGTGACAGCTTGAAAGTTCAAATATCCAATGAGTTTCATAGCCGTGTCTCCAGGTGAGCGCTGGTACCAGAGCATCACCCTGTAGTCAGTTTTATCATGGCTGCAGAATATCTCCACTTTGTCTCCAGATTTGGTGATGAGATCAGAGGGAGACTGACTGACATCAAGACCCAGACACACACCTGAATAAAGAAGGAAAATAGAGAAGTCATTTATCTAAAATGAAAGCTTTTTCACATTCACAGGAGCTAACTGTATTTGAACAAATTACTACCTGCTAGGCAACAGAGAAAGAGAAAACCGATCATTTTTAATTCCTCAGCATAAAATAGTTTGCTCTCGATGTCACGGTTTTAGGGATGTAAACTGTTGAGATCTGGCATTAGATTACACAGAGTCTCACTATTAGTAATAGAACTATACTGATGGGTTTGCTGAGCTGACTGAGGTCTGGAAAAGAAAGGGAAGTGCTTAAATAACATTTCCTGTACAGTGGCTGGCAAACATAATGGTGTCAACTCAAGAGCAGCTGGCTGGGAGCGGCCTCTTCAGGTTCTAATGTAAGGTCATAAGTGTTGATAGAGGTTGGAGTAGTTTTTGTATGAAGGAGAAAGAAGGAACAGTCACTGTGCTAAGCTGGCTGCACAGTAATACACTGCACTGTGCTGAAATCCAGATGTGAATATTAGAGAGGCGTTCTTTGCTGTATCTCCACTCAAATCTCCAGAGATATTAAAATGTTCTTTATATGGCTCTTCCTTTGTGGCAGCTTTAAAGTTCAAATATCCAATGAGTTTCATAGCCGTGTCTCCAGGTGAGCGCTGGTACCAGAGCATCACCCTGTAGTCAGTTTTATCATGGCTGCAGAATATCTCCACTTTGTCTCCAGATTTGGTGATGAGATCAGAGGGAGACTGCTGGACATCAAGACCCAGACACACACCTAGGGCAGAGAAAATGAAGAACGTATTCATTGTGATAGATTTTACATTTAAAATGAAGCCATTTCCACTTTCATACACTAGGATGTAATTGTATTTAAGTGATTACCTGCTAGGTAACAGAAAAAAAGAAAAAAGATCATTTTGACTTGCTCAAAATGAATACGTTACTCAAACGCCTTTTATAGATTACTTTTCCGAAGTATGTATCCTAGAGTTTTAGAGGTGTAAGTCGCTGACAGTAATATCAGCCTGGGTCCTGTGAGTGATGGAGATCCAACTGAGGCCTCTACTGAAACGTTAAAAGGAAGTGAAGATGAAACGGCATCACTGTATAATGTCTGACAGACGATGGCAGCGAATCAAGAGCAGCTGGCTGGGAGGGGTTCTTATTCAAAACCATACATGTTGATCAAAGTTGGTTGAGAGTTTTTGTCTAACGGAGAGGGGATGTTCAGTCAGTGTGCCCTGCTAGCTGCACAGTAGTACACCGCACTGTGCTCAGGGGCCTTCAGGTTGTATATAACCAGAGAGCCGTTCTTTGCTCCGTCTCCACTCATATCTCCAGTGATGTTAAAATGCTCTTTGAAAGACTTCTCCTGCTCTATGTTGCTGTAATACACATGTCCAATGCGTTTCAGAGCTCGGTCTCCAGCTGATTTCTGGTACCACTGCATGACTGTGAAGTAGCTCCTTTCATGGCTGCAGACCAGCTCCACTTTGTCTCCAGGTCTTCTGAGAAGTTCTGGAGGAGTTTGGTAGACTTCATCACCCAGACAAACACCTAGAAAGGAAGACAGACAGAGGGAAAGAAAATGAATGAACCACATAGAAACTTTAGATCAAGTGGTATTCCTGAGTTATAAAAATGATTACCAATGAGCCAAGAGAAAAGGAATAATGTTGGCATGTTGCCCTCCTGTCTGTCTGAATGAACACAGAACACTGAGTGGCTCCAAGCGCTCGACTCCAACAACAGTTCACTAGACTCTTTTATTAATGCCCTCCTCTGTAACCTGCTACATCATATTTCCTAGTGCTTCATGTGTTGAACTGAAGAGTATTTCTGGAACTCCAGCGCCGCCTGCTGGAACGATATCAAAGCAAACATTTGGTTCCTAATCCGCTCACCAAATGTGTTGGCAACCAGTTATTGTTCAGCTGCTCATACTTGTCACATCACTGTGTTTACTGACGGCACAGAAGTACACAGCGCTGTCCTCAAGCTGCAAGTCTTTCAAAGTAAGAGTCCCGCTCTCAGACTTTTCTTTGATGGCTGAATATTTGGTTTGAGGAGCCCCCCCCCCGTAGTCTGGCTGTCCACCAACAGCTGTGTAGACAACGAGGGTCATGGTCTCCCCTGGACGCTGTCTGTACCAGTACATCTGGGTATGAGAAACATCTTTGTTGTGGCTGCAGTTCATCTCTGCCGATTGGGAAACATAACTCCAACTGATTTCAGGGTGTTGGGTCACATCCTGGCACTGACCTGTGTGGAGAAAATATAACATTAAACACAAGTAGTTTTCCTTTTAGTACATTTTGAAAAGTTATTATTAATGTACAGGGTGTAAAATCCAAAATGTAAGCCCTGATTTATAGTCAGAATTTGAGACTGCATTTATAGGTCTTCATGTTAGTGGATAACCATGAATCTATCTCTTTCACTTTACAAAAATATTCATTTTTAGTAGAGGTAGACCGATTGGTGGAACTATAGTTATCGGCAAAAATCCATACCGACCATTCCTGGTTGCTGAGTAGTGCGCGCTGTAATTCATTACACAGTACGTGAGAGCTGAGAAGGGTCTGCTGGCATCATGCATTACAATAGCGCCCTCTAGAGGGTCTTTCTAGCCTTTACAGGTGATTTTCTATCCAGCCTGGAACTTGTGCCTTTTTTCGGGGTTGTTGAGCATTAAATCCAAACTGTTACATCCAAGATTTAGCCACTTGATGTCCATAATTCATCACCTTTTCGGTCATTTCTGCCGCCAACTCCGTGCTACCCATAGACAGTAGGTGCTACCGACAAGGGAATCTCCCATGATGCCTTTGTTTATGTTTTCAACTAGGGATGCAAATTATCGATTAATTCATTAATCATTAGTTGAATGACTTTATCGATCGATTAACGATTAACTGATAAGCGGCTTTTTTCCTGAGAATGTAAATTTCTCACGGTATCAATAGTGTCTTTAACATAAAAAGCAAAATATTGCTTATATACTAAATAAAAATGCATGTTATATTGCTCAGTTGATGTTTTATTGTACCAGTTGGGATACGGTACAGATAATGGCATTTATGTAGTTTAACAAAATAAATTATGTACAGCTTGGTTGAGTTTGTCAGCTAAATTATCAGCTGTATATCTCTCTAACATGAGAAGCACTGTTGACTTTACCTGCCAGTCGTTTCCAATGTAGTGGCAAGTGATTGTAATGTAGCTCTCTGTAGTCAGTGCCGTCCAACAATCCGTCGTCAGAGCCACATTAGCGGCTAACTGTGTTTTTAGCTCAGCCTTCTTGTTTTTGTAGCGTGCTTCCAAGTGGGTAGTAATGGTTGCTCGAGAAGGGATATTATATCCTGGCTCCATGTAGTGTAATAACTCCCAAAATCCCTCACCGTCAGTGGTGCTAATTGGCATCATATCTTTTTCGATCATGCCGCAAATCCTCTGAGTAATGCCCTCCGCTTTCCTGTGGTCACATACTCGCCTTCCCACCACAGCAGCGATTGTAGGTTGTGAAGGCGACAGACTTCCTCGCTGCAACATGGCTGCATGCAAGTTAGGAAGGTGGTATCTTAGCGAACTTGTAGAGCTGCTGAACTTAAACGTAGTACAGCAGAGTTTACATTGGGCGTCTTTGTCATCATTAATTAATTTGAAAAGCTCGGGTCTCTCGCCGCCCACGAGAATCTCGTGTTGCGTTCAATTAGGCCTACGTCCTGTGGAAAACTGTCTTAGATTGCAATGTTCAGTTAGCCGACAATTAATTTAATCAAGTAAATTCTTAACGACAATTAATCGATAGTCGATTAACTGTTTACATCCCTATTTTCAACCAATGGGAAGGCAGGTCCGTCACACATTACGCCTTATATGGGCATCCAAGCGAGAACAACGAGTATAGTGGGAAAGATAGATTCCTCCAGGTCAGAGATCGTCTGTTACCGTTCTAAACCGACAGTTTAACTGTTTTTATTTATGTATTACTTTTTGTTTCAGTTTGAATGAATGTCTTTTATTGACTTCAATATTTATATTTATTTCATTTAGCATGTTTTCATGGTTCAATACAGTTTTTTTTATTTTTATAATAAAGTATCGGTATTGGTAAAATCCACTATTGGTCGACCTCTAATTTTTAGCCTTGTACCTAGAAGCCACAGAGACGAGACTACAAATGTAATGAGAACTTGAGTCATAATAGTGATCCTGTTAACATGAGACTCTGCCACAGCAGACCTGATGAATGTCTGAGGCTACTTTTTATAATGGGAGTTGGGAGGTTAAAGGCATCGCTCTACAGAAAGGACCTCCCATTCTAATTTTGGATCTTAATCAGAAGAGAGACCGACATTGGTTAGACTGGCTTATTCCAGGTGCATGGAGGCACTGTGAGCTTTAATACAGAGATAAAGAATGAGTGTGATGAGGAGGTTTTTGTACTGAGGAGCAGTGATATGTAGCACTGTGTAACCTAGCAGCACAGAAGTACACTGCACTGCTGTTCAGGCTGAGTTTTTCAATTGTTAATGTGCAGGTCTGGTCTTTAGCTGCACTCCCTTCTATCTTCACACCCAAACCAGCCTCTGGGTTTCCACTGGTTATATACATGTATCCCAGGAACTGCAGTTGTATGTCCGATTGCTTGTACCAGAGGATTTGGTTGTAGTTCTGAATACTGTGTCTACACTTGATTTCTAACATTTCATCAGGTTTGATGAACACCTCAGCTGGAGTCTGGCGGACGTTGTCACTGAGAGAGGAACCTGTGGAAAAAGGATGCATCAGACAAAATGGAACATGAGCATCAACACGGCTGGATTAAAAACCAGACTAATTTTAAATGTATAATAATGCAAAACACATCTGAAACAGCAGCACTATACGAGACTGGCTGTACACAAGCACATCTTTACAATATGAGAACTTGAATTAAAATCTCTTCAAACTATTGTGAGTATGTTACCTGAAACCAGAATAGAGGTACAAGTAATACAAAGGAATGTGATGATCATTGTGTGTTATTTCTGAGTGTTAGGTGGTTTTGGAAAAACTAGATCAAAATAGGAACATCAATTTGGTGTCACAATGAATGAAGCAGTTGTACTAACTGAGTATTTCCAGCCTCCTCTTTGAGTAAACCCTCCCAGGTCTTTAGGTGGGTGGTGTCATTGTGCATATAACTCATGGTAACTAGCTTTTACACACCACTGGCTCAGCATACAGATCTGAGTAATGATATACTGAGGAAGGAACACAGCTGTGAGGAGGTTTTTGTACTGAGGAGTAGTGATATGTAGCACTGTGTAACCAAGCAGCACAGAAGTACACTGCACTGCTGTTCAGGCTGAGTTCTTCTATTGTTAATGTGCAGGTCTGGTCTTTATCTGCACTCCCTTCTATCTTCACACCCAGACCAGCCTCTGGGTTTCCACTGGTTGCTATACATGTATCCCAGGAACTGCAGTTGTCTGTTTGATTGCTTGTACCAGAGGATTCGGTTGTAGCTGTCAATACTGTGCGAGCATTTGATTTTGGCTGTTTCTTTGGGTTTGTTGAACACATGAGCTGGAGTCTGGTAGACTTTGTCACTGAGAGAGGAACCTGTGGGAAAAGCATAAACAAAGCATTAGACTAAATACAACAGGAGCATAAACCCTGGTGAATTGAATGAACTGACTAACGTAAGACATTTAAAAAAAAATCCACTAAGACAGCTGACATTGCAGCAGTGTCGGAGTTGAGTAAACGGATTTTTGTGGAAAACTTGAAAAGAAATGATTTTGATGATGTTACCTGAAACCAGAATTGTGTTCAAAGTAAGGCTGAGGAATAAGATGATCATTTTGTTTTCCAAGTGTTTGGTTATATTGAACAATACACACGATCAAAATCTTGTTGCTGTGAATCATTGTCTTTCCAACCTCCTGTTTGAGTAAACCCTCCTGTCAGCAGATCCTCATGAAGTCATTAGGTGGGTGGTGTCATAGTGGATCCTCCTCCTCTTTACATTCTTAACCATCATGTCGACTACTAGGGGTGGGGGTAAAAAACGATTCACGTATGTATATTTTTATTTTACTAATGCTTTTTAAAATAGATTCTTTTCTCAAGAATGTTATTTTTTTTTTTTTATCTATGATTCACCTAAATATTCTGTATTTATACGGTACCGTCGAAGGTGACTATATCATTTTTGTTTCCAGCAAAACAGACCAAAAGCAGAAAATGCTTTACAAATGAAATTAAAGCTGCGAGCAGCGATGGACGGGCCCTCGCGCCTCTGCACGCGTTGGGGTTACCGGCAGACGCTGCTCCTTGCGACTGTGTATTTGTGCGGCACTCAGACACCACAAATCATCAACAATGAAAAGAGAACTCCCCGCCGAGTTTAACGATATGTCACACAAGACTCTGTCATACGGTTCATTATCTGTGAAAAGGGGCGTGGCCAAAGCATAGGGGTCAAACATCACCAATGAAGAAGGAAGTCTCTGCTGAGTTCAATGATACCTCACACAAGACTCTACCTTAGATGGGTCAGCATGTATGAAAGGGGGCGTGGCTTAAGCATAGGGGGCGGGCCAAACCATCACCAATGAAGAAGGAACTCTCTGCTGAGTTCAATGACACCTCACACAAGACTCTACCTTAAACGGTTCAAATGTTATGAAAGGGGGCGTGGTCTAAGTAATTGGGCGTGTTCAAAGTATAGGGGGCGGCTCAGTATCACATGTAGACCACACATTGTGAGTTTCATGTAAATCGGATGACGTTTGTCATATAAGGCAGATTTCCTGTTGGGGCTATGACCAAAAGTCAATTTTGGCCTGTAGGTGTCCTCAGGCCTGGACCCTTGTCAATCATGAGAAATTTTGGGCAGATATGACAACGTACACTGAAGTTACAACAACTTCTTTGTTCATCGCTAAACACTCAAAATGGCCGCCACGCCACACCCACACCGTCTGACGAAAAGTTTTTCTTTTAATATCTTTTCATCTTTAACATCTTAAGATGGCACAGACCGAGTTTGAAGTTGATCGGATGAAATCTCTAGGAGGAGTTCATTAAAGTACGACATGTGGAAATGGCCAAAATCGCAGTAATTTCGATCTTTGAAATCAAAATGGCGGACTTCAATGACTGACTAACTGACTGACGATGCAATGTGCATTCTTCTTAGGAAACAATTTATTTTTGGAAATGTCTCTGAATATATTGTTTCTAGAAGTGTATGCTTCAACTTTTGAAAATCGCAACACTCCATATTCGCAATACAAATCGAATCGGCACTTCTATATCGTCAAAGAATCGAGTCGGGACAAAGACATATCATCCCAGCCCTATCGAATACCCCTACACCCAGATATACTGCCACCTAATAAGAGGGAGAGAGACAGGTGTGAGGTGCTGTGAGGAGTTGTAATACAGAGATAAGAGAATGTGTGATAAGGAGGTTTTTGTACTGAGGAGCAGTGATATGTATCACTGTGTAAACTAGCAGCACTGAAGTACACTGCACTGCTGTTCAGGCTGAGTTCTTCTATTGTTAATGTGCAGTTTTGGTCTTTATTTGCACTCCCTTCTATCTTCACACCAAGGCCAGCCTCTGGGTTTCCTCCAGTGGCTGCTAACATGTATCCCAGGAATTGCAGTTGTCTGTCCGATTGCTTGTACCAGAGGATTCGGTTGTAGCTGTCAATACTGTGTTAACAGTGGTTTTTCCTTGTTCGTTGTACATATTAGCTGGAGTCTGGTAGACTTTGTCACTAAGAGAGGAACCTGTGGAAAAAGAACCAACAGAAAATACACATTTGTATATGAGTGTGAGTCCTCATACAAGTAAAAGAACAAGAGTTTGAGTTTGAGATAATGTTTTGAAAACGTACATTACCTGAAACCAGTATGACATTGAGGTCTATGCAGAAGACTACGATCATCTTGTTGTGTTTAAAGACTGAATTTTAGAACATTGTTATCTCTACTGTGTTTTCATCACTGTAGTTCTACTGAATATTGCTGGGTAAACCCTCCCATCAGGAAATCCAACGTTTTTTAGTCTGGGTGGGGTGATAATGCATTGTCCTCCTCCTGAACTGACACTACACACCACACCACACACTGACATACTGTGCTGCCACCTTATGACAGGAAACAGTATGACAGAGACCTGAAATGAACCCTGAAACCCAGGCGTTACACACTGGATGCATCGCGCGAGCGTCAGCCACGTGGTGTGTCCGTTTATATTTTGGCTCCCATGTTAACAGGTTAGAGCTTACACACTACCTGCGTGACACGCACGTCTTAGGCGCGGCGAAAACACGTGCATGCTAGAAATACAACAAACACTTATTTTTCACGTGACACGCAAGCGTGTTGGAAGCGTTTCCAGGCAAAATAGAATAGAAAAATATGTTTATGTCATTTAGACACAAATACATATTAATAAATGACATGTTGATGTTTGAAAGCCTCTAGGTTTTGATATAAATGCTGATATAAATGTAATAAAAATAAACTATTTTCTAATATTGCACCTGTCAATACAGAACGAAATATTCTGTAGCCTATTTTGCCGTCAATACTGCAGACGTTGTCTTTGCTGTAATCAAATCAGTATATATTTATGTTTAACATGGTATTTCATTTTATCAATGGGAATCATACATGTGTCCAGACTACTATTACTGAATCTTTGTTAGCCCTGATTTATAGTCAGAATTTGAGACTGCATGTATAGGTCTTCATCAGCCTGTTTTCAAGTTAGTAAATACACTAGATAACAATAAATCTATCTCTTTCACTTTACACATTTTTAGCCTTGTACCTTGAAGCCACAGAGACGAGACTACAAATGTAATGAGAACTTGAGTCACAATAGTGATCCTGTTAAAGGGGTGATAGAATGATTATATAGAGCAGGGATTCCCAAAGTGTGGTACGTGCACCCCCAGGGGTACGCGAGCTGCCACCAGGGGGTGCGCGAGAGGAAAGATTTAATGGCGGTCTGTTTTTAAATGGGATTTTTCCATACAATAAAATTTAATAGGCCTTGCCTATTGCTACAATGTTTCTTTTACGGGGCTGAAAATAACCGAGCTTTCTTGTTAATTAGCCTGTGTCTGTCACTCGTCCTCTTAAAAGTGGAAGCTTGTGCGTAGCTTTGTTGCATTATCTTGAAACTTTGTTGATGTTGTTATTCTCATGCCTGTTCTGGTTATTTGCGCATTATTAAACATGAGTCTTTATATGGCGGTAAAACAAAGCTTTGTTGCGTTTTTTTTAAGTGGAGATTGGGGGTGCGCCAACCCGGTTGGGACATAGAAGGGGGTGCTCAGGAAAAAAAGTTTGGGAACCGCTGATATAGAGTATTTCACACTGTTCCTTATGGTCTCCTAATTGTGTATGTAACATGGGTTGGGCTGAAAATGGCCTGGTTGATATTTTATTGGCCCTTATGCATCCCTGTGTTTTGGCCCTATTTGTAACAAGAGCTTTTCTTCCAAATATGGTATGCTCGTGAATATTTAGATGAGCTGCGCGCTGATTGGTTGAGCGAATTGCCATACGCAGACATTAGAGATGCACGCTGATTGGTTGAGCGAATCCCCAATACACACACATTAGAAAAGCAACAGAATCTCATATTCCAGACACTGCAATGTTTCATTACCAAATGCACTTCTGAGACTTTTTTATGTGAGAAATCAACTATATAAAGCTCAAATATGGGCCATTTTACGAAAATTGATGGCTAATTGCAAATATGGTAAGACTGTGTGTATGACTTCAGCGGCGGTGCTGGTGCCTCACCGCCCGGCTTGCCTTCCTTCACAGACCCCGGCCTGCTGTGAGCTCCGTTAGGCTGGCAGCCCTGACAGAGCTCCAGGACCTGCAGCTCCCCTCTTCCTGCTAGCTAAATGGCCCGTTGTGTGAGAGTGAGAGCGCGGTCAGCGCGCTTGTTACACCAGCAATCTCTTACCACATGTTACACACAATGTACAAACGGGGACAGGGGTTGCAAATTAGTCATGGCTATAAACCTGTATGCATGGCATCTACTTAGTATTTTTATAAAGCAATGTTCTATGCATTTGTCCCTGTCAAATAAACATTAAATAAATAAATGTCACGCCACTTAGCTATACAACATATACCTAAATGTCTTATAAAGCTAACAACTGTGTCCGATTTCAAGTTAATCAATATTTGTGAAGTCTAGCTAGGTGTTTCGTTAGCTGCGACTGTCCCTTCAATCCTATCTATGTGTAGCTACAAATCACTGATAGTTAGCTTCATTTTTGGTCGTAATTCGAGTATATTTACAGTTTGAATTTCGTCACGCCACTTACACAACATCTAACTAAATGTCTTATAAAGCTAACAACCGTGTCCGATTTCAAGTTAATTAATATTTGTGAACTGTAAGGGTTTTGTTAGCTGCGACTGTCCCTACAATCCTAGATTGCGGCTAGTTAGCTTCATTTTTGGTCGTAATTCGAGTATATTTACAGTTTGAATTTCGTCACGCCACTTACACAACATCTAACTAAATGTCTTATAAAGCTAACAACCGTGTTCGATTTCAAATTAATGAATATTTGTGAACTGTACGGGTTTCGTTAGCTGCGACTGTCCCTTCAAACCTAGCTGTGTGTAGCTACAAATCACGGATAGTTAGCTTCATTTTCGGCGTAATTCCGAGTATATTTACAGTTTGAATTTCGTCACGCCAGTTATACAACATCTAACTAAATGTCTTATAAAGCTAACAACGGTGTCCGATTTCAAATTAATGAATTTTTGTGAATTCCAGAGGATTTCTAAGAGGAGGCTAGCTAGCTCCATCCAGCCGCAGGCTCTATCACATCCAGCCGCAGGCTCTATCAATGAGACTCGCGGACAAGAAGCGTGTATTTCACCGATCGTTTGTTTAAATAAGTCAACACATTATAATTACACACATTATAAGATTAACTGGAACCTGTGGTAAGAGATTGCTGGCGTAACAAGCTCTCTGACCGTGCTCTCACTCACACACACCTGGCATTAGGAAGAGGGGAACTGCAGGCCCTGGAGCTCTGTCAGAGCACCGGCGTTTAGTAGTCCATTAGCCCACAAAACAGTGACTTTGCGCTGGTATGAAGTGCTGTGGGTTGCCAGCCGTAACAGAGCTCAATCGAGCTCACAGCAGGCCGGGGTCTGTGAATGAAGGCAGGCCGGGCGGCGAGGCAGTAACCCAGGCAGCACTGGCCGCTGAAGTCCGACACTTAATGGAATAGCAGAGATTTGCGTGACCTAGATTCAGAAGACTACCTGATCTCAGGTCAGTTGTGTAGCCTATGTAAATGTTGGGGCGTGACCGTTCTCTTAATACACCCATTGCTGTGACAAAGGTTCTGGATTTTGAGATGCTTACGTAAGCAACTAGCTTTGTTGAGATTCGCACGTTTTCAGCGGCAGTTTCAAAATATGAGATTTTCATAGTAAAGGGGTGTCAATGGGATTTTGAGCTCATATGTATGTCCTATTTACCCACTGAACTGTCGTTATTCAACTATGACTACACTGTAATAAATTTCATGTTAGTTTAACTTGGAAATGCAAGTTCCCCTGCTGCCTTGAAAATCAAAGTTCTCTCAACTTGAAGACTGCTTTTGTTTCAACTTAGAAATTAAAGTTAATGATGTTGATGTAACTACAGTGTTCTAGTATTGTTAAAGTTGTTCTTTTAGTTGATTTAACTTTGTATTACTTGGTTTAACTTCATACTTTAAGTTAAAACAAATCATTTATTTTCTTTAGGGCTGTCAATCGATTAAAAAAAATTAACTAATTAATTGCACAATTTGCTGTAATTAATCCCGATTAATCGCTTTTTTAAAATGAGACTGAAGCTTATAATAATGGATATTTAAATGCTAAATCACTTAACTTTGCAAATATGAAGAAAAAAACAAACAAGGAAAGGTTCTGCTAAGTTCAGAATGTTTAATATCTTTCAGAACAACAGCAGCAACAATTTGGCTTAGTCCTGCTGAAGGCTGCTGAAACGGCTAGAAACTGTCTGACTTGAGAGCAGATTTTTGTCACCGTCCCCGGCTGCTGTCGCCTGCTCTCGGCTACTTTACAGGCGAGGCGCAGTTCATAACGAGCCTATGTTCAGTCGGCGGCAGGGCAGTCGTGACTCACCCGGAAATGGCGAGCGGAATGAGGTGACTAGTCTCTCAAAATCTGACGAAAATCTTCTAAACTGTTTTCAACTTTGTTGAGCTGAAATGAAGACAGATTCAGCAATTGCACGGCCTATTTCTCGCTTAAAATGTTTTCAGAAACATGTTTCAGTGAACTATTTTAGAACAATATGAGATCGTATTCTGAACGGCCGCCATGACAGTCTGGCTTTGGATTTCCGGAGAAAACAAACCCATGTGACGCGTTCGTCCAATCAGCTGCCGGTTTTCATTACTTGGGCAACAATACAGAGTAGCGCCGCCTGCTGTTATGGAGACGTATTACGTTTCTCAGCCGCCACATGAAGTAAACAAACACTGCTGCGTTAATTTCGTTAATTTTTTTTAACGAGTTAAATATTAAAAAATTTACGCAAAAATTAACGCGTTAATTTTGACGGCCCTAATTTTCTTTAATAATGCAAGAAACCTTCCTTGCCTAGTATAACAGACATACCTTTCTGCTTTATTTCAACTCACAGTTTCAAGTTAAAACAACATAACCACATTTATAGCGGAGATACCGTGGGTGCTTGGGTGAGGCCACCCCAGGGCCCCGTGCAAAATAGTGGCCTCCCTGCTGATCTTGCGTCACTTGACATAAAATGGCCAGTAGTGAAGTGACACGCTGCAGATTAATGGCTAAAGGAAGCCTATTACTGCTCAACGTCTAAAACTGTAATACTCCACCTCTTCTTATCAAACGTAACAGTCACTTAACTCATGGTTACAAATGTAAACCAACACAACAATGACCATTACCAGGCAACAAAACACTACATTCTAAACACACGTTTAATAAACGTAATTCATAAAGTTACATTTGTATTTCGAACAAACTGCAAACTTTTCAGCAAATTTCAACAAAACTCTATTTACCGCCTTGCATCATGGGAATTGGCCAGCCAATGAACCAGTTGCAGTCCTGACTGCAATTGGTTGATAACTTAACTTACATACCTAAGTTCAATCAACACATAAATATTTTTAAATAGTCAACCCAACGAATAAATGCAAGTTTAACTTTCAAAAACTCATAAAGTTGAGTTCAAAATTGACAACTTGTATAAGCTTGTTCAGTTAAAAATAAGAAATAAATGGACATAACTAAATGGGTCTGTAATATTTTACAGTGTATGGTAAAATCGGTTTTGCATTCTATCACCCCTTTAACATGAGACGCCGCCACAGCAGACCTGATGAATGTCTGAGGCTGCTTTTTGTAATGGGAGGTGGGAGGTTAAAGGCATTGCTCTACAGAAAGGATTTTGGATCTTAATCAGAAGAGAGACCGACATTGGGTAGACTGGCTTATTCCAGGTGCATATAAAGAATGAGCGAGATGAGGAGGTTTTTGTACTGAGGAGCAGTGATATGTAGCACTGTGTAAACTAGCAGCACAGAAGTACACTGCACTGCTGTTCAGGCTGAGTTCTTCTATTGTTAATGTGCAGGTCTGGTCTTTATCTGCACTCCCTTCTATCTTCACACCCAGACCAGCCTCTGGGTTTCCACTGGTTGCTAACATGTATCCCAGGAACTGCAGTTGTCTGTTTGATTGCTTGTACCAGAGGATTTGGTCGTAGCTGTCAATACTGTGTGAACAGTGGATTTTGGCTGTTTTTCCTTGTTTGTTGTACATATTAGCTGGAGTCTGGTAGACTTTGTCACTGTGAGAGGAACCTGTGGAAAAAGCACCAACAGAAAATACACATTCGTATATGAGTGTGAGTCCTCATACAAGTAAAAGAACAAGAGTTTGAGATAATAATGTTTTGAAAACATACATTACCTGAAACCAGTATGACATTGAGGGCTATGCAGAAGACTACGATCATCTTGTTGTGTTTAAAGACTGAATTTTAGAACCTTGTTATCTCGTACTGTGTTTTCATCACTGTAGTTCTACTAAATATTGCTGGGTAAACCCTCCCATCAGGAAATCCAACTTTCTTTTAGTCTGGGTGGTGTGATAATGCATTGTCCTCCTCCTGAACTGAGACTACACACTACACACTGACATACTGCCACCTTATGACAGGAAACAATATGAGAGAGACCTGAAATGAACCCTGAAACCCAGGCGTTAACGGTACATTTGAGTTTTTCTGTTAGTTAGAAGTAGAGCAGAAGTTTGGCTTTAATGGAGGAAGCAGTGCACTTTTATTTCTTTTTTTATTTTGTGAGAATGTTAAGTTTGCCCCGACTAGAGCTGCACGATATGAGGAAAATATCTAATTGTGATTATTTTGACTGATATTGCAATTGCAATATGATTCGCGATATTGAAGGGAATGATCATGTTTGTATCATTATTCTCATTTTCATTGACTAATATTAAATCTTAAATTCAAATTATTATGGTGTGATTTTTGCGAGGATCTGTACCAAACCAAACCTAAATCCTGCCTGCAGTTGAACACATCAAAAACAGTAGCAATGTTCTTCACCAAGTCCCACAGAAACGTCAGTGTTGAGCCGGATGTTTTAGTGTTGGGGGAAAGGCTGCAGATCGTGTCAGAATACAAATATCTGGGGGTTTTAATTGATTCAAAGTTGTCATTTACATGTAAAAAGGGACTGTAATTGAATCAAATTCAACCTCACTAACTTTAGATACATTCGCCATCAAATAGGGCTGTGCAATTAATTGAATTTCAGTTTCAATTTTGGCTCCCAACGATCACCTAAATAGTATAATTGAGAAAAAAACGATTATTTGCCATGTTCTGTTTTGCAAGAATACTCTTATTTTGTCTTGTGTTCTGAATGACACGCGCATGCGCACATCAGCACGCGCCCCTCCGACCCCTACCGAAGCCAGTCAGGGAGGCAAGTCGTGGTCATATCATCCGCTGGAATTTAAAACCTCAGCGCGAGTAAAGATGGCAGCAGCGTTTGGTGAGCAAAAAAGGCAAAACCAATTCAGTTGTCTGGGAACAGCTAACGTTAGCTAACCCTGCGGTCCCTCTGACTTTGCCCCCCCGCTGTAGTACACTGTCTGTAGACGTTGTATTCCCCCGACACGCGGTATTCACTTACTGTTTTTAAAACTTTTTCCAGCTTAGTGGGGGTGCATAGACGGGTTTCCTGTTTACAAACATTACAGGGTGCGTGCGCATACCAGGGGCAGAAAGCCAGATTGGTGAGCTGGTCCGATAATGCAAACGCATTTTTGTCTCAGTGCACATTGTCTTAATCACTTCATTTCGACATGGCATTTATATAACACATACTCTATGCTCTTACAAGGCTAACGTTTTTGACCGATTAAAATTTAATCAATGTTTGTGAGCTGGAGAGCTCTCTTATGAGAAGCTAACCATAACTCTGTTTGCCATTCATTTCAATGGGGAAACATCGCGGCTAGACTTTCGACATACATTGCATATATTTACACTTTGAATTTCGTCATGGCATTTATATAACACATACTTTATGGTCTTACAAAGCTAACGTTTTTGACCGATTACAATTTAATCAATTTTTGTGAGCTGGAGAGGTCTCGTTACGAGGAAGCTAGCTATAGCTCTGTTTGCCATTCATCCAATGGGGAAACATCGCTGCTAGAATGTCGACATGCATTCCAGTGGCGTATTCCTTTTGTTTGTATATAACTGCTGCTAAGTGTTACTGTGATACATATGTATGGCTATAATTATCATTTTAGGCTAATGTAATAGCCCGTGTTAGCAGCAGGGTTACTCCTGAGTAGGGCTGGGCGATATATCGATATAAACAAATATATCGATATATTTTTAAATGAGATATGGAATTAGACCATATCGCATATATCGATATAGTTCAAATGTGATCCTTGCTCCCATAGATATGTCGCCATGAGGTTCTAAACATACGTCTAAACCCGCCGCCATCTTGGAACAGGGGGCCGAAGCATTCAGATCAACGCTAAAGATGCCGGACTTTTGTACTGCTTAATTATGTTCGATAGAGGAAATGAAAAGAACAAACAGCAATGGATAACATTTAACAGGTGACAATGTGTTTTATGATTATATATGCCGCCTTCGACCAGCAATCTGAGCTCCGGCGGCAGCGGGAGGCGGAGAGCTCCGTGGCCGGCCGCAGCGTCTCTTCCCCCGGGCAAAAACACAGCTTCGCCTCGCTGCTGCGCCGGTCCCCGCTGATCCAGATCGGACCAGCCAAAGACAGAGTTGTGATCGGTAGGATCTTACACGTAGTCCAGGACGAACTGTATGTCGATATCGGCGGAAAGTTGCACTAAGTTTGACGGCGGCAGGCGGACGGAAAGAAGCTACAGCGGGGCAGCAGAGACCGTCTGCGGCTGCAGGATCTGGAGCTCAGTGCTCGTTAAAATTACATGTAATACATACAGAAATAAATAGTGGAGGAATGAGCCTGGACATTTCAGTCTGTTTAAACTTCACCTTGAAGCAGAAACTCTTAGTTCAGAAGGGTGAAGTTTCCGTTTGGACTCATCTGTGAACCGATCATAATAAATATTCTTTGTATTAACACATTAATAGTTTTTTTGTTTTGTAGTCGATAGTTCATCTTTTAGTTTACTTAAGTGGAAGCAGTATCAAGTGGAAGAATAGGACTATAAACCTAGGCTTACAGGCATGAGGCATTACATTTTGAACAAAGTAGATTATATTAATATCAAAAGCTTAATTGACCTTTGGAACGAATCACAAATAGCCTATGGAGCTTTGATTTCAAAAAAGGTACTCCTGTTATACAGTATTTAGGTTTACATTTTATTGTTATTTGAACAGCTGAGCATTTAATCATGAACCAGGTGAAGAAACCGGTTTATTATTTAGTTGATTTTGCAACTGTTTCTATGAAACTACTTGTGACATGTCATATTTGATTTGGGATTTGACTGAACATTTGCTCTCACTTCGCGGAAAAAAATATCGGGATATATATCGTATATCGATATTCAGCCAAAATATATCGGGATATTACTTTTGGTCCATATCGCCCAGCCCTACTCCTGAGTGTACCCTTATGGTTGGTTTATGCCTTAAAATAATGGCCATGATTTCTGGGAAAAGGTACGATATGTTTGTTTCAAAACATCACTGCAGTTTGATTGTTTTTAGCAGCAGAGGTTGATTGTGGGCGAGAGGGCGACAACACTGTCTTGGTTAGCTCGCCGAAGCTCTACTGCCACTGTCTCGGCAACGTTAGCTAATGTCCGCTAGCTAATGTAGACTAACTATTAGGGGTGCACCCATCCGATATTTGGATCGGGTATCGACCCCGATATTGACAAAATAGCTGGATCGGTGGATCGGAAAACGTACCAGATCCACGGGCCGATCCAGGTTTTTTTATTTTTTCACTCAGTCGCAGCACCGGGACCCCTGTTAACTGCGTAGCCTTTTCACTCATGGTAGTAACTTCATAACACAACAATTAATAACCCACAACTAACTCTCTTAAAAGGATAAAACACCATAGCATATAACAATTTGAGACTTAAACAGTTTCTAACACTAATAATTTTACATTTACAAATGTAGCTACACCGCCGAATGGCATGCTGGGTAACATTACAGCTGCTAGCCTAGCTAGCCAGGTAGCATAACAGTCTGTTAAGCTGGGAGAGGCTCCGGTCGCTACTGCACATTCAAGAACCGAGAAGAAAGTTAGCTAGAGGATGAAGAAAGACCGGAGATACACCAGGACAATGTGTGCTCAAGAGAGGAGCCGTCTGTTGTTCCCAACTTTTTTGTTTCTAACAAATCGGACATAATTTAGCCACTGTTGTTGCCCGTCGCTCTAACGTTACTCGGCCGTGCTAACGTTAAAGACGTGTCACTTCAAGCATGCAGCGGAGCAACATTATGAACGCAATCCACCTCCGGTGCCGCTACAGACCGTTGAGAAAGACGGGTTCAGAGCAATGATTAAAACACTGGATTTAAGATGTCTCGCCTCGCTGAAATACGTCCTCCAACCTGCTAACGTTATTCAAACGGCAAAGGAGGCTGACAGCGGAGCTATGTTCAGTCGCCCACAACAACAACACTACAACCTAACTTACCTGTGGCTAAGGTAGTGGTTATACAGTACTAGCTTACAACTATTTAGTTTTGAAAGGGAAACAATGTTAAAGTTGTTTGTATGTGTATTCATTCGATTTGAGTTTATTGTACTCTTTGCACAATACAAATAGTTTAGCTTCTGTAACTGTTTGATGGATTCTCCTTCATATGAAGTTATTGTATAATGTCGTGGAGCCAAACCCTTTAGTAATAAAAGCTTTTAGTAAACATGATGACATTAACATGTTTTTGAGATATTATATGTACTCCTGACAGTAGAATAAGCCATTATAAACCTATATAAAGGTGGCCCATTATTATTTATTTAAATTTATTTTAAGAAGTTTGATTACATTATATTTTCGATTTGAATGCACAATTGTTAAATAACAAATAAAAAAGAATTCAATACATTACATCTATGTTATTTTGTCTTAGTTAGGAAAGTAATGTTTAGTTAGGAAGGTCTGGTGCCTTTAGTGT
The DNA here is from genome assembly GCA_025617405.1 of Perca schrenkii. Classification (NCBI taxonomy): domain Eukaryota; kingdom Metazoa; phylum Chordata; class Actinopteri; order Perciformes; family Percidae; genus Perca; species Perca schrenkii. Next base: position 7,436,851 of record CM046806.1, read on the forward strand.
CTTCCAAATGGTGGAAGGAAGGTATAAGATGGAAGGTATACAGTTTATTATTAATTCAGCAACGGTATCGGATCGGTATCGGGTATCGACAGATACACAAAGCCCTGGCATCGGTATCGGTATCGGGACTGAAAAAGTCGGATCGGTGCATCCCTACTAACTATAGCCAGTTAGCTTTGTATGTAACGTAACAAAAACCCACCCATCTCAGAGGAGCGAAGCTTAACATTTCATTCAATAAAGTTATGTACAAAAGGAGCACTAACGCCACAGGTCTTATGTTGGCAACTTGGACGCAGATATAGTAAACTCCGAAGGTATAGTCGTAATATTTACCTAGTAGGCTAGGCTAACACTGTTGCGCTAACGTTAGCAAAACATCGGCGTAGCTTTAGCTAGCTGTCTAAACTTGTCTTGAGTCCGGATCTTTAACGGTCTATTGTCCGGACTCGAGTACCACAGCCCTGACAGGTAGATATCACTTAGCTGAAAACAACTAGCTGCAACTTTTCTGATTGATACAATGGGAGCCTGACTGCTTGCACATGAGTAGTATAAAGGTGGCGTTTTTGCGCGTGCATGTGTGACGTCACACGCACGCGCAAACCTGCCATGTAATTTGGGGATATGAGCGTGCGTGATGACGTCGCGGACGCGCGTCGTTACTCGCGGTCGCCATCTTGTGGCCGAATACGGTAGTGCATCTAACCGTCGAAGCTGCGCGCATACCGCGAGCGTGATGACGTCACGGCCGCACGTCGGCACCCCGCGAGCGCCATCTAGTGGCCGAATATGGGAGGCTCCTCTTGCGTTCGTTATGACGTAGGTAGTGCTGGTACGCACCGACCCTCAACAGGGGTCTTGTGCACTTGAGCTGAGGC